>JAPYYJ010001603.1:0-13961 GCA_028533885.1 Nasua narica | reverse complement strand
AGCCTTCATTCACCAGCTGATCGGTATACAGAAAATAACAGTCGCAGGGACAGAGTCTGCCTCTTGATCCAGAAATTAACAAGGTCCCAGGCCCGGCTCCTCAGCTGTGACCCACATTAGTTCCCAGTTTGAATACTGTCCTTGCTGAAGACCCCAATCCTGGACCCAGACACCCAGCCCTTACTCCAGTTCCAGGCCCCCTCTGTCCGAACCGCCGTGGGGGAGCCCCCCGCCTGTGCCCTAGACCCTCACAGTGGCCCAGCACCTTCCCTGCCCAACGAGCCCCTGCCCCAGGCCCAGGCCCACGGTCATGACCCACCTTGAGGCAGTTGTAGCCGATGATGCACAGGAAGGCCACCAGCGTGTGGAGCAGGCTCAGACAGCGCAAGGCGGGCTCCATGTAGCCCGTGCTCTCCTCCAGGAAGTAGTACACCATGTTCTCGTCCTCGTCGCCCTCCGCTTCCTCGCCGGCCCCCGAGCCCCAGCCAGAGCCGCCACCAGACCCTGCACCTGACAGGTCCCCGGCTGCCGAGCCCTCCATGTCGTCCTCCCCTGGCGGAGAGTCTGAGACCTGAAGGGGGGCAGAGGTCGGTCAGGGCCTGCCACACCCAGAAGCCTCGAACACAACTGACAGCCTGGGGGGGTGGGGGGACAGTCAGGTACAACTTCGGCGAGACCGTCAATCAAGATGAGGGGTGGGCCCGGAACCCTGGCTAGCAAATCAGACTCTGTCCTGGGACTCTGATTATTGAACTGACAGGATCACGGAAGCCGCTGGAGCTGATTCTCCTCGACAGCAGAGCCTTGAAGAAATTGGCCACTAATATTAACACGAATACTACAATTAGGCATAGCTGACGCTTACGCAGCACTTTCTATATGCCAAGTACTGTTCTATGTGCTTGACACATGCTAATCCTCTTGTAATCCCCACAGCTGTCAGAGATAGACACTGTCGGTGTCCCATTTTACAGACGAGGAAACTGAGGGCAGTGAGGTTAAGGCCCTTGCCTAACATCATAGAGCCAGTGGGCGGTGGAGCTGCGATTTGATCCCACAGAATCCAGCTAGACCGCTTCTCTGTCCTGTTATCTAGATCCCTGGCAAGACCCCAAGGGCCCCTTTGTCTCTCAGGAGGCCTGGTTCTGAGCCCCTTCCTTCCATTGTGTGAGCTGCCCATTTCCTCCTCCCTGCAGATTTCTCTTGAGCGTATGAGAAAGCAAAGAAACTTCACTGAATCAGTGCATGTCACAGAGAGGCCAAGGCCTGCACCCAGGGCCACGGGGCTGGCAAGTGGCAGAGCTGAATGTGGAAGCCCGCAGTGGTTTCCTGCTCTAACTCCCGCAGCTGGACAGGCATCTGTCCCAGATGTGCCCAGATACCCACACATGTTCCCACAGGGGTCCCAAGATCCAGCCCGAACCTCCCTGGAACCCCCAATCCAACACCTTGTCCCAGTGGGACCTGGGAACCTGGGAGGGGCTGAGTCGCCCTGTCCCCCAGCAGAGATAAGCGCCTATCCTCCGGGCCCCTTGTGACCAGCACCTTATAAAACAGCAAGATGAAGTTGATGGCAAAGGCCAAGAAGAGCGCAAGGAATCGCAGGGTATAGAAGTTCCGAGAGAGGTAGTTCTAAGAGGAGGAGAGAAAAGGAAAGAGCTCACAGTCCACCTTCTTCCCCTGGAGAAATCGCCCCATCATCCACCCAACAATCCAAAATCTGGTTCCACAACCTCCCAGTTATCGAGTGCTTACTGTATACCAGGATGTGCACTAAGAGCTTTATACACATGAACGTGTGTGGCTCTCACGGCACCCCCACGAAGCGGGCATGGCTGATCTGCCCATTTTACAGATGAGAACACCTGGGCTCAGGGAGGTGAGAGGTCCTGCTCAAGGTCACATAGCTAGGAAGCGGGAGACCTGAGGTTAGAGACCAGGCACTTAACATCCAGAGTCCACACTCCCAACTGCTCTGGTATGCTGCATCCTGTGAGGCTGCCCCATCTAATTGAGCCCACACAGAGGACACTTACGTCCATCTCTCCCTCCCTCTTTGTCTCTCCATTACTCTCCCTGTCCCTCATTCTTCCCATGCATCCTTGCTGGACCACCTTCCCCCCCGACAGGTTTCCTTCAGGCCCTCATCTCAGGCTGGGCCTGGAGAGGAGGCAGGATGGGCAGAGCCCTGAGCCCTGCCCTCCCAAACTCCCTCCCTTCCTTCTGGCTGGGATGAGGACATGAGTTCTTCCCCTAACTTCAGACAGGAGGGCCTGGGACCGGTGCAGTGGCTCCGACCCAAAGGCTGAGAGCCAAGGAACAGGCCACGGTGGGAGGGACAGAAGCATGGCCTCGGTTGGATTTAGCTCTGGAGAGCACATGGGGGTGGAAAGCTGAGGCAGTTACCCCAGAGGAGCAAAGATATGGTGGTCGGAACAAGGATCTTGAGCAGGGAGAGGCCGAGGAGCCCTGCGCTGCCCTGTGACCAGGTCCTGGCTCTGACTGGGGACATCTGTGCCCTCAGGCCAGCCTGGCTGCTTCTGAGTGTTAAGCCTGGAACAGGTGAGCTCCAGAACAGGGTGTGGAAGAGAGGTGCTGTGAAGGCACCGGGGGGTCTCCCTGGAAGAGGAGGCGCCAGCAAGCCCTTGCAGGGTCCTCACCAAGAACTTCACCCTCTGCACTTCCAGTTCTCCCCAGAATTCCAAGCCCCCGCCTCCAGCCTCCTCCTTCTTTGGAGGGGGTGGAGGAGGTGCTGTCTTCTTGGGGGGCTCTGGTGGGGGCTCGGGGACTTCTTCCTTCTCCCCATTCTCAGCACTGCAGGGCAGGACACAGAAAGAGTGAGGAGGTGCCTGGGCAACCCATCCATCCATTCATTCAAAGCTGTGCACTGGGGGCCCACCCCATGCTTGGCTCGGGTCTGGATGGTGCTGGGGACGCAGTGATGAGTCAGCACCTCCATGGGGCTTAGTCCAGTTGGGGTACAGACCAGTCACCAGGCAGTGGCAGCCCAGAGGGGTCAGGGTTGGGATGGGGGATGCTCAGGGGGTTGTGGGAGCCCCAGAAACACCTCTTCCGCTTGGTGGCAAGGCGTGTGTGTCAAGGTAAGCTTCCTGGAGAAGGAGGCATGTGAGCCCAAATGGGAAGGAGAAGGAAGACTGAGATGAGCATGGGAGAAAGTGCTCCGAGTGGAGGGAACAGCCCCCAGGAAGGCTTGGAGGTAAAAGAGAAGCATTCGTTGCCCCACTCCCTTTGACAGAGCCCCTCCTCTGGGCCCCAGCCTGGTCTCGGTGAGGCTGAGGACACAGCATGACCTCAGGAGGTTCCAGGTCCAGGAGGGAGGCAATTATAGGGGCCGGGCCTCTTGGACTCCAAGGCCACTCACTCGGCTTTCTCGGGCTCGGGCTCGGGCTCGGGCTCAGGTTCTGGAGGCAGCTCCTCTTCTTCTCCATCCACCTGGAGGCAGGGCAAGCATCAGGGACAAGCCGCCACCCCAAGCGCCTCTCAGAGCGCCTCCGCCTGCCTGTTCCTCTCTGGGTCGCTTTCTGGTCATCACCCCTGAGCAATCTACGTTTGTCTCTCCTCCCATCAGAAGAGAGATTACCAGTCTCGTTTTACAGAGGGGAAACCAAGGCTCAGGGAGGTGGAGCGCCTTGCCAAAGCACTGTGCAGTCAGGCTGACTCCAATAGAGCTCTTGTTCCCCAGGGCTTCCCATCTCGACAACTGCAGCCCAAGGGCACTCAGGGCCCGAGGCTGGGGGCTACTTAATTCCTCACAGACAACCGTATATCTCTGAGGGGCTCTCCCAGCATCCCGGGCTGTTCTAGTTACCGGTCCCTTCTCCCCTCTGATTAGGCTTCAGGGTCTCTCCTCCCTCTGGCTGCAGGTATCTTGACCTCTCCCAGAAATACTACCTGTTTCAGGGTCTCCATCTCGGAGCCCACTTCTCCGTGTGTCTCTCTCTCCCTGGTCTATATTTCTGGTTTGTCTCTGCGGACCTATCTCTCAGGCTCTCTCTTCTCTCTCAGAGTCTCTCCCTCCCTGTCTCGTCCTCCCTCTTACGCCCAAGGTCTCCAAAACGCCAGAGCCACCGCCCCCCCCCCCCCGCCCCTCGCGGGCCCTCTCACCCCCAGCTTCCTCTTGATGATGGGGGAGCCCTCAGGCGTGGGCGGCTCCGCCGGCGTCGTGTCGCCCATGTCCCCGAGGCCGCCCGCCCCTTCGGGCCGGAAGGGGCCCCCGTCGGCCACGGCCACGGCCCCGTCGGCACCTCCCGGGCCCGCCTCGTGCGCCGCCGCCTCCTCGTCGCCCGCGCCCTCCGCCTCGTCGCCCGCGGCCTCGCCCGCGCCCTCGCCGTCCGCGTCGCCGCCGGGCCCGGCTGGCTGTTCGCCGTGCACCTCGTCGCCCGTGGGGTCGGGCATGCCGGCCAGCAGCTCGGTCACCGTCACCTTCTTGGCGCCCTCCACGAGGCCGCCGCCGAAGAGCGAGCCCCAGAGCAGGCGCAGCGCGCCCGCCGCCGCGCCCGCGCCCGCGCCCGCTGCGCGCGCCACCGCGGCCCAGAGCAGCGCCGCCACGACCGCGGCCGCCTCGCGCGCCGTGAGCCGCCGCAGCCGCCGCACGCGCCTCCGCAGGCTGCGGTAGCTGAGGCCGCGCAGCGCCCGGGCCGCCGCCGCCGCCGCGCGCGCCGTCACGCCAGCCGCCGCCGGCCCCGCCGCGCCCTCGGGCCCCGCCGCGCCCTCCTCCGCGCCCTCGGCGCCCGCCTCCGCCGCGCCGTCCTCCTCGTTCTCCTCCGGCTCGCCCTCGGGCTCGGAGATCTGCGCGGCGATCTGCATCTCGAAGATGGTGTCCTCGCAGAAGCTCACGAAGAGCTCCATCTTCTCGGACTCCCCGCCCTCGTTCACCACGTCGAAGATGAACTGGCGCTTGGACTCCTTGACCTGCGCGCGGGGCGGAGGCGCCACGGGGTGAGCGCGCCGGCTGCGCAGTCCCCGCACCAAGCGTGTGACAGCGAGGGGCTCACTGAACCCTCACCAACCATCCCAGATGAGGGGCTCAGCTCCCCGTTTCGCAGCTGGGGAAATGGAGGCCTAACAAGTCACGTCCTCAGGGTGCCAAAGAGGTGGCAGAGGCAGGGCTGGATTCCCCACCAGCGGGCTCCAGAGTCCAGACTATTCGCTCCTTTGAGAAATGGAGTGCAGGGGTGGAGAGCGAAGGTTCTGCAGCCCGCCAGCCTGCCTGGGTTCCAATCCTGATTGTGCCACTGAGGAGCTGGGTGATTTAGACGTAACTCTCTGGGCCTCAGTTTCCCCCCGCCTCCGAAATTAGGGGATACTAACAGGACCTCAGTTTTAGGGTTGGCATGAGGATTCAATGAGTTCAGAGATGCTGAGGGATCCAGACAGTGCCTGGTGCCTAATAAAGGCCCATAGCGCCCGCTGTTATTAGAAGGCTGCAGAGTACTGGAGGTGCACGCTACCTACGTGGCCTCGAGCAGGACAAAGTGGGAATGGGGGGGGGGAGCAGGCAGAACTGGGTTTTGGCAGGAATTAAGAGAAAGAGTGTGCATGTGGGGAGCACGTGAGAAGGGGAGGTCGGGGAAGGTGGGCGGAGCTCCCACGGCTTGTACAAGAGTGCGAAGGGCCCGGCGCTGAGCCCGGGCTTCCTGCTGGTGAAGGGATGTGGCAGACACCCTGGGTGCAAGGATGGTGCAACCACTTTTATGCCAGATTGGTGAGGGTGGGGCATATGCACTCGCCCCGAGGGACACAGGTGAAATGTGCAAAATCTTGAGGGGTCCTGTGGAGTGAGGGGGCCAACGTGCAGGAGCCTCATGAGAGGGCACCAGAGACTAAGGGAGGAATCGGGTGGCGGTATGGGAGGATGTGGGAAGGATGCCACCGTGTGGGGCTTGAGTGACCACGGTGCATGTGGACACACAGGGCAGCCACGCAAGGCCCTGGGAGGCCACCCTAGTGCGGGAGGGGCCTACGATTCATAGTGTCAGTGCCCCTGAAGCAGCCACGAGAGTGCAAGGGGGCCCCGGGGGTCAGTGCAGTAAGGGCCAGAATATGACAGGGTTCAGTGTGGGACAACAACGCATGCGTGCTTGAGCCAAGTGTCATTGAGGAGACATGAGGGGCCCAGTTATTGAGGGGGCGATGGGAGTGCAAGCCTCATGGACTACCTGTGTGAGATGGGAAGGGGTGTGCAAGAGCATGTGGGAGGAATGTGCAGGTAAGGATAAAAGGGAAGTGTGAGTGTAAGGGAAGTGCAAGAGAACAGGGAATGGGGGCGACATGCAAGCTAAGTGTGAGGTGGGCTGGGGGCCTGCCAGGGCCACCTTGGGGCAAGTGGGTGTGTAAGGGGCATATGAGAGGCTGAGACAGGCTACATTGGGCCAAGGATCGGCCTGGCCCCCAAGGACACTCAGGGGCTCAAGGGGGTGAGCTGGAGGGCGCTCCAAGTGTGCAGGCGATCGAGAGCATGCCAGTGGGGGCACACGGGGGTGAATAAGTGAGGGATGGACAACCATGTGGTGTGCCGGGACCACATCCTCAGTGTGAGTGTATCAGAGGTGTGCACCCACACGTGGACCCCGAGTAAGTGGACATCTTGTGCTGGGACCTCAGCATTTGGGGGCACATGTGACTGGTGAGGGGCAGGCCAGCATAGCAAGGTACCCCAGAGCCCCCACGGTGAGTGTGCAAAAGAGAGGGCATGAGTAGGCCGGGGCCAAGAGAGGGCACACCAGGGGCTGCTGGGAAGACGAGCAAGGAGGATGTATAACCATCTATAACCACCGTGTTCCAGTATGTGACGGTGTGGGTAGGACCAGAACTCTAAAGACACGCTGGAGCTCCCAGAGTGAGTGTGCAAGTGGCAGGCATGGTGTTCAAGCAGCGCGTGGGGGCACAGCGACGCTGCTGCACATGCAATCCGTCTCCGGGCTAAATCTGCAAGAGGTGGGCAGGGGAGACCCGGGGACGTGCAAGGGCGCCGCATGGCCCACAGCATGGGTGGGAAACGGTGGGCGTGGGCTTGCACGGGCGGGCCGGCACAGCGGCTGTACGAAATGGGTGCCCGCCCCTGTGGGGGTCCAAGCGTGCAAGGAGCATGCGTGGGGGCGGGGGGAGGCGAGCATGCAGGTGCGCAGGCCGGCCAACCTGGGGCATCTCCCACTGCGTGCGGTTGGTCTCCGAGATCTCGAAGTAGATGCGCTCGATGCGACGCGAGGCGCCCATGATCTCGATGCGGCCCAGGTAGGGCCGGAAGTACTCGAGGATGCTCTCGGCCAGCTCCAGGAAGTTGCGCAGGCGCGGGTCGTGGGGCACGTGCTCCGACAGGTTGGTCAGCAGCACCGCCACGTTGAAGCCGATGTCGCGGGCTGGCTCCTGGAAGCGGTTGGCGAACTCCTCACAGTTGATCATCTCGTTCTCGTCCGCTTCGGAGCAGGAAAGCAGGAACTGGATTTCTGGGCCCGTGAACTGCTTCTGGCTATCCATAGCCTGGGGACAGGCAGGGGTGAGCGGGAGAGGTCAGAGGGCTGGCCCGGGGAGCCTCGGTGCTCTTCTTAAATACAGATATGGAACTTTTCATAAAGACAGAGAACTCCCGAATCCTAACGAGCACCCAAGGCAGAAACCCCGCAGGTTGGCACAGATGGGGCTGTACCAGCTGTCAAAATACCGGCATGCTGCATTTCCACAGAGCCGAGCCACCATCCACTGTAAGATACATTCCTTTTTCAGAGATGGTAAGATGGGAACTGATGAAACTCAGTAGTTGTGCTGAGTGGTAAAGAAATGCTGCCCCAGGCTCTCCACAGGCCCTGCACGTCCTCCCTCCCTGCTTGATGGCGCCTATGGCCTGTCCCACAGGGGGCAGGGACCCTGTGGCTGTAGGCAGGCTCTGTCCGCATGGGATCAGGAACTGGAAGAGAATGGAGCCGTGGCATTGCCCTCCCTGACTTCCCCCCTGAGCAGGCCATGTCCCTCCCCCAAAAGTCAGTCCTACAGCCCTGCCCACACAGCTTCTTCTATCGCCAAGTTAGGTAACTACCCTCTCCTCCAGGACAGCCCCTCCACAATAGGGCCCTCACTGATACATGTCCCCTCCCACCCCCAACCTTTGCCCCCGGCCCATTTGGGCTGCCCCCACCCCTTTCCAGCAAGTACATCATTGACTCTCAACACAGTGGAGGGCTCGGAATTTCAACTGGAAACAAACAGTCATATGCCCATCACCACAGAATTAAAACCAAAGTAACCACTATCCTGGTGTTGATCTAGCCTTCCAAACATGTCTCAATACTTCTACTACTTATATCCTGGCATTTTCTCAGAAAAAATACATAGTATCCTGTGCATTTTTTAATTTAAAGAATTGCTATTATAATCATATAATTTGAAACTTGCTCTCTTCAACTATGTTTTCAAGATCTACCCATGTTGATATATGGATCAAACGAATTCATTTTTACTGCTGTGCAGTATTTTTAATAAATGTAACACCATATATCCTCCTGATACCGGACATTTAGGTGGTTTCCAGTTTTTTTGTGTTACAGACAACACTTTCGTTGAGCAGTCTTGTGCTGATCTCCCATGCACTTTTGGCAAGAAGTTCTCTAGGGTAGTTTGTCTGAGTCAAATGTTTTGACTGCACTCACAGGAAGAATGCATTTTGTAGTGTGACTCCAGGGAAAGGGGCTTGTGATACAATTCTGACTTTCGCTATGCCACACTCTCTGCAGTGTTCGATTCCATTGTATTTTTAAAGATGCTGGTCATGACTTAACGAAATTAATTTCGTGACCCACAGATGAATTGCACCATGCAATCTGAGAAATGCTGCTCTAGGGTATGAACAGAAGTGAAATCTTCTGGCTCCAAAAAGTGCTTTGTAGCCAAGAACTTTGCAAAATGCTTTCTAAATGAGTAACCCGCTCTGCAAATCATGAAGGGCTCTAGAAACCACAGAATGTGGAGACATAATCACACAGGAACTCCTCACCATCTACCCTTGCTGCACTGACCTGCCTTCTCCACTTATGATGTGGTGTGTCACTTGCCCCTCTTAAAAGACCCCCTCCCTATGGAAAGGCCTGGAACTCCATCCCCTCCATTCAGTCTTGGACTCTGCTCTTGTGATTTGCAGCTCTCTCCTTGTCATCGTCCATTTGCCCACTCCCCTTCTTTTGAAATGCCTCTTTCTCTGATTGCTATCAGCTTCCTACGCGGGACTCCTCCTTTATTCCAGACTTCTAAAGGTTGGGGGCACCAGGCCTGGAATCTGCACCCCTTTCTTGAGAAACACACTCTCCATGGAGATAATTCACTGAGGCCCAAGGCTCTGAACACTATCCCACACCAAGGATTGTCCGATTTACATCTCAGCCCCAACTTCTCCCCAGAATCCAGAGACTTAACAGCCGAAGCCCCTATGTGACCTCTTTTCACGGATCTCTACCCCAAACTGGAAACAGTCCAAACTGAACTTCTGATTTCAAAACCTCTCCTCCCACTCTTACCCATCTGAGGAATAGCATCGCTCTCCACCCAGCTGCTGAAGCTAAAACCTTTGAGTCATCCTTGATTCCTCTTTTTTGTCTCACCACCCACACCCGATTCATCAGCAAATCTGTCAGCTCTGCTTTCACAGATCTAGAACCCACACACATCTGCCCCCTCGATGGTCCCACCCCGGTTTTGGTCCCATAGCAACCTCTTCCCTGTCCTCCCTGCGCCCCCTCAATCCCCAGCCAGGGGACCCTATAAACATCTAAGGACACACCTCTCCCTGCTCAGAATTGTCCCTTGCCTCCATCTCATTCAGGTTAAAAATTGGGAGTCCTCCCTGCACCCCACCGGGCCCTGCATATCTGCTGCGTCTCTCCCTTCTGGCACTTTCCCTCTTCCATTTTCCCCATCAAGAGCCTTCTCCAGTCCTGCTAGCCCCCTCGCCACCCCTCCACGTTTAGACTTGCTGCCCCCTCTATCTGGGATGCCACAACCTCCCCCACTTCCACATGGTACGTTTCAGCTCTCAGCCTCAAGGCTCTTTTCTGGAAAGGCCTCCCCCGTCCACGCAGTTGTCAGGCCTTATCCCACCCGTGCTCCCTCACACGCCACTGCTCATTTCCTTCAGACTACAGATTATAACCTGAAATTATTTTGTCTAGTTCTTTTCTTTTTTTTTTTTTTAGAGAGGGAGGGGGAGGGGCAGAGAGAGAACGTTAAGCAAGCTCCATGCCCAGATCAGGACCTGAGCTGAAATCAAGATTTGGAGGCTTAACCAACTGAGCCGCCCCGGTGTCCCATTTGGTTATTTTCATCTGCCCCTTCCCCCTGGGCAGTCTGTTCTGAGGGTGTGATCTCCGTCTATTCTGCTTGCTGCTACACGCAGCAGATGCTCAGGACACATTCGTCAAGGGAATTCAGCACCCTGAAAAGCAGAGAAGACTTTGTCCCTCCGTTACAATTTTTGAATATTAAAAAGTCCTTTGAAAAATCCTAAGCTTGCCTTTTGAACCAAAAAGAAACCAAAAAGCATGATGTGAAATACGTATTTGTAAAGCATCTGGGGATCCTATGAAGCTTTGTGTTGAGGAAACCATACAACGTTTGACAAGTGGTCCCTAGAAACGAGAATATTAGCAAAGAATGAGCATATTGTCATTTTGCCATCGCTCATGCATGAATGTGTCTGGGTATCGAACATCAGTAGCTGCTGAGCTCACCAAAGGAGAGAGAACAGGGAGGGATTGGACTCCTGATGAATGTAGGTAGCCCCACAGAGGATATACTAACGAAAACAAACACACAAACCTGAACCTGCGTCTGATGGGCCTCTTGACTGGAAGTCTGAGTTTACAGGAAACACGGGGGAAGGAGGAACGGGCTCCATGACACTACAAGGTGGCCTCAGCCAGATGGAAACTGAGGGAAATGTTACAAACAGCATAGGCACTTTCCAATGAGAGCCAAGGCCCATTTGGGGCTGCTGAGGCCTTGAACCAGGGCGGGTGCCAATGAAATTTACATACTGGATTTCAAAGACTTAGCATGAAAAAAGGATGTAAGATGTGGAATAGTTTTTTTGTTTTTGTTTTTTTATTGATTACATGTTGAAATAATACTTTGGGGGGGGGGCACCTGGGTGGTTCATTGGGTTAAAGCCTCTGCCTTCCGCTCAGGTCATGATCCCAGGGTCCTGGGATCGAGCCCCACATCAGGCTATCTGCTTGGCAGGGAGCCTGCTTCCCCCGTCTCTCTCTGACTGCCTCTCCGCCTACTTGTGATCTCTCTGTGTCAAATAAATAAATACAATCTTTAATAATAATAATAATATAAAAATGATATTTTTTAAAAAAGAAATACTTTGGATCTATGAGGTTAAATAAAATATATTGTTGAAAATGACCTCATGCATGTGTGTTTTACTTTTTAAAAGCAAAGGTACTAGAACCATTTAAATTATGCATGTTGCTCACATTGTATTTCTAATTTTTTTGAAAGACTTTATTTATTTGAGAGAGAGAGAGACAGCAAGAGAGGGAACACAAGTGTGGGGGGAGGATCAGAGGGAAAGGGACAAGCAGATGCCGTGCAGAGCCTGATGCGGGGCTCCATTCCGAGACCCTGAGATCATGACCTGAGCTAAAGTCAAGAGCTAGCTGCTTAATCGACTGAACCATGCAGGCGCCCCCAGAAAACATTTTTTAAAGTATATGTGATTTTTATGAGATTTGGAAATGTAAACAATGACTTGATGTTAGACGATTTAAAGAATTATGGATATTTTTTGTTTTGTTTTTTATTCTGTTTTTGGTTAGGAATGATAACATTATGGTTTGTTATTATAAAAGGAAAAATAATTTTCCTTACAATAGAAAAGTCTTTTCCTTTTTAAATTTTATCCACTTATTTGAGAGAGAGAGAGAAGGAGGGAGAGGGAGAGAGAGAGAGAGAAAACTAAGCAGGGGGAGGGGCAGAGGGAGAAGCAGACTCCCCACTCAGCAGGGAGCCCAACATGGGAGTCTATCCCAGGACCCCTGACATCATGACCAACCAACTGAGCCACCCAGGTGCCCCAAAAGAATAGTCTTTTAAGACCAATTATTATATAATTCCATTTATACGAAGTGTCCAGAATAGGCAAATCTATAGATATAGAAAGTCGATTAGCATTTGACAGGGGCCTGGGTGGGGGAAATGGGAAGTGACTGCTAAAGGGTACAAGGTTTCTTTTTTGGGGGTGATTAAATGTTCTAAAATTAGATTGTAGTTATGGTTGCACTATTCTGTGAATACGCCAAAAATCCCCATTGACTTATGTATTTTAAATCGATGAACTTATGAGATATACTCACAAATATTTGCAGACTAAAAATAATAATAATAATAATAATAATAATAATAGGGAAAACCTCAAAATAGTACTGACCAAGAATAAGTTAGTAGCCTGAAATGTGTCGTCAGCCACCAGAGAGGGCTTTCTAAACTGTAGTAGACGTTTTAGAATCTGCAAAATACTTACTTATCATTGAAGACATGCTTTGCAGAGTGTGGACTACGCCAGCCATAAAGAACTTGGGAAACCGGACAACAATGTTATACTTTTTAAAATGCAGATCTATGCACGGACAGAAATTTTGAAATAAACATCTGGAGAGGTGCACAACAAAGTGGCTATCAGTGGCTACCTTTGAAAAGGTGGGATGACAACGGAATTGGGGGTGGGAGCCAAAAGTGACCTCAACCACAGTGGTAAGTTCTCGAGTTTCTTTACAAGAAGAATGTATTCTTGTATTACCTAGCTCATTAAAAATTAATAAGATATTTTAAGTGACTTTCTATATGAAAATAAAAGTATTCTGCTTTAACCAAAAATATACATAATAACACTATAAGCAAAGTCGAAAGACAAATGATGAACTAGGAAAAACAGGTGCAACTCCTATCACTAGCAAAGTTATAATCAGCCTCATACATAAAGAGCTCTTAGAAATCAAGAAGAAAAATACCAACATCCCAATAGAAAAATAAGCCAAGGACATGGTCAGTTCACTGAACAGGTACTACTAAAGAAAGAACAGAAAAAGATGCTTCACTGCCCCCATACCAGGAGGAATGTGGACTTAAACTGCACAGCAATATTGTTTTTCACCTATCAGATTGGCAAAAGTCCAAATATTTGACAGTGCGGTCTGGTGGCGAGGCTGTGGGGAAACAGGCACTCTCACATGTTGCTAATGAGAGGGAAAAACAGAGGGCAAAATTTGCCCAAATGACAAATGAATTTACTCTTTAACTCAGAAATCCTGCTTTTGGAAGCATATTCTTAGATATAAAAGCACACAAAGAATGACATATGTACAAGGGTATTCATTGTAGCCAGCATTGCTAGTAGTCCAAAAGAAGCCTTCCTCAGCACACTTACTCCCTCTTGCCGGAAATTTGCAGTACAAATTTACAATATCTGTGCTATCAACTGTACCTTTGTACAGTGCACAACTTGCACAACTGTCCATGAGTTGTAAAAAGAAAAGACTAGGAGCGAAGCAAGTGTCTATCAACAAAGAATAATCAAAGAAATCATAATATATACATAAAACGGAATACTGGGCACCTGTACAGAAAGAATGAAATCACTCTCTGATCTCCAGAATATATTAAGTGATATAGACCATTGTATGTAGTTCACTGCCTGTTATGCAAGAAAAGAGGAAAATAACAAAATCTGGAAGAAAAAAAAAACAACCAAAAACAACTATGCAAGGATACAAAGGAAACTAATGTTACTCACAGCAGCGGGGGAGGTTGGGGAGGGGGAAGTAGGCTGAGAAAACAGTGGGAGTGAGACTTCCCACTTCATACCTTGTTACATTTTTGCTGTTTAAATCATGTGAATGTATTCTTTATTCCGAAATAAAACCAACACACTTTTCAAGTTACAGACTATAACT
>JAPYYJ010001602.1:0-13961 GCA_028533885.1 Nasua narica | reverse complement strand
CCATCCACCATCCACCACCCACCATCCATCCACCATCCACCCACCCATCCACCACCCACCATCCATCCATCCACCATCCACCCATCCAACCACCCACCCATCCACCCAACCACCATCCATCCATCCACCATCCACCATCCACCCACTAACCCCCCATGCATCTCTCCATCTAACCATTCAACCACTATCCATCCAGCCATTCATCTATTATCCGTCCACCCATCCATCAATCCATCCACTTACCATCCATCCAACCATTCATCCATCTATCTACCCACTATCCGCCCACCCTTTCATCTGTGCATCTATCCATCTAACCATTGACCCACCATCCATCCATCCATCCATCTACTATCCATCCATCCATCCACTGTCCGTAATTCATCCATCCATCCATCCAAGCACTCCTCCACCATCCGCCCACCATTCACCTTCCATCAACCAGCCATTCATCTACCATCTATCCATCCATCTATCCATCCATTATTTATCTGTCCAACCATTCATCCACCATGCACTCATGCATGATTCATCCAACCACCCACCTTCCCACCCATTCTACCCATACCTCCACCAGGCCCCTCCTCTGCCCATTTGTTCTCCCCTCTGCCCATCCATGTGCTAGGCACTGGGCAATGAATATGATGGACCCGGTCCCTGCAGGGTTGTAGAACCCGATACCTCAGGAGCCTCTGGGAGTGGGAGAAGGAGGGATGAACTCAGGAAAGTGGTTTGAGAGTCAAAGTCCCCAGTTTTCCCTCTCAAACCACCATGGCTGGATCTGTGCAACCCCACGGGGGATGAAGACAGGGGCTTCTAAGGGACGGTGAAAGAGTGTCTGGCTTGGGGACACCAGGCTTGGCTAGTGGGTTAACCCCGGCAGGGGGTTAAGTGCAACTTGCCCTGTCCTTAGGCCCCATTTCCTCTCTGGCTTGGCCTGGAGCCCAGTGACCACGGCTTATCCTCCGGGAAGAGGCAGGAAGACCGCTCTGAGGAGTGAGCCTGCTCACCCAGACGGCAGTGCTGGCCAGGCTGCCCGACCGGGCTGTGCGACCCTCAGCATCTGAGCGCCCGCCCTTAGTCTGAGCGACTACAGAAACTTGTTCAGCGTGAGCTCAGAAGAAGCATAGACTGAGCCAAAGAGAAAAATGTAAGAAAGAATCCGGGTTCCGGACATCACCTCTGGAGAAGCGGGAAGGCAGGGCCTGCCTGAAGCAAGAAGAACTCTCGGAAATTAAAGCCCACTGCGGAAAGATGGAGCCGGGGCCGGAGGTGCAGCTCAGGAAGTCACAGAGAGGGGAGTTGGGGAGACAGGATCGTCCAGAACCGCGCGCCCGGTATCGGAAGCCCAGAGACGGCGGAGGAGGGGAAGGGGTAACCTTCCAGGGTCCTGTCCCCGCTGGTCTGGCGTGGGAGAGAAGGGGCCACCCCAAGGTGTCCCCGAGACTGCCAGACACAGGCACAGAGAGACGATCCCACCAGCCGGCCGGGAAGAAAAACAGGTTTCCCCCAAGGGCGACAAGCAGAGCCTGCAGCAGCAGGACTACATGGGGCGTCTGCCTTCGTGAGCCTGCGCGACAACCCAGACCCGAGGAGGGTGGGTGGCGAGTGCTCTACACCGGGGACGGGCCCAGGGGGGCAGTGGGACCATGTGCAGCCCCAGGCTGGCTCTTATCCTGCCCCCTCCCCCGCTGACGGGGCCCCTCCTACGCACCATCAGAGGCGCCGCCCCCGTCCACGGCCGGGGCGCCCTTCCCAGGGAAAGCAGGACTCCCCAGGGCAGGGCACCCCCCCCACCGGCCCCCCTCCCCCCGTCACCCACCAGCCGATCCCCAGGGCTGGGTCATCCAGCAGCACGCGGACGATGTACAGCAAGCAGGTGAGCAGCTTCAGGGAGAAGTTGGCCAGCCGGATCCTCAGGCCTGCAGTAGAGGGGCCGTCAGGGCTCCTGGGCCGCCGCACTCCCGCTGTGGTCCCTGCCGACGGCTCCCCTCTGCCCCTGGCACCCTCTAGGCTGGGCGGCCCCCAGGGACTGAGGGACACTCTACACGGTCGGGGCTGCTACTGGGCCAGCCTCTGAGAGCCTCCAGCCCTGTCTTGTCCTACAGATGGGGGTGCAGATGGCCCCCCACGCCACTCACTCCTCGGGACGGGAGGGTGGGAGTCTGGGAGGCACAGCGATGGACGAGGACCCAGGGCTACCGCCTCCACGCCCCATCCTGCACCCCAGGAAGGGTCCGAGGTGGCCAAGCTCCTGCTGGGAAAGCAGGTGGAGGGACCTTATGGGGCAGGGGTGGGGTTTCACGGACGGGACCAGGGAACCTTGCAGGGTGCAGGTAGGGGGGCCCTGAGTCTAGCCTGGCGTCCAGCAGAGCGGCAGGGTCCCCCTAGTTTCCGGGGCCTGAAGCTGAGACCAGGAGCCTTCCCACCCTGCCCTGTGGCTACGACTCACTGACAGCCCTCCCCCTGCCCTGGCCCCTGCCCCGCGCACTGCGCCCCCGCCCAGGCCCCTGCTCACTGGATCGCTGGTTTTTGATGAAGAACAGCTTGAGCCGCTCCTTGAAGGTGTTCTCATTGACGTAGAACTCCACCTGAACCCTGGGGGCGGAGAGAGGGGCATGGGGGGCTCTGGCCGGCGGGGGCTCCCCCGGGGCTGGACCAGCTACTCCCACACTTCAGGAGCCCGGCAAACGGACGGGGTGCAGCAGGACGAGGAGGGCACCCCCCAGTGACCTGTGCACCTGTGTCGTCCTGGAAGACCCACCCACCACCCTTGCAAAGTCACTGGGCACAGCGGGGGGCCGGTCGTGGGCCCTCGGGAGGGGCCTCGGGCTGGGCGCCCGCACTCCCTCCCCACTCCAGGATGGGGGCCTCGGGACCGGCCACCATGGCCTCTGCTGCTCCCAGGGCTCAAGAAAGGGCCCAGGGGAGGCAGGGGTGGCGTGGGCCCCTCTCTTCTCTTGGGTCCGGGTGCAGGGGTCACGCAGCCACACCCTGGACTCCTGGGGCCTCGTAGCAGGAGAAGCCTCCCACAGAGCAGTGCGCTCCGACCCCGGGGCTAGTGACCGTGCACTTCCTGGTGCCCCGACATACACCCTGAACCTCAGTCCATCCCCACGGTACCCAGCACATGCTCTGTACCCCAACATATGCTCTGAACCTCAGTCCATCCCCACGGTACCCCAGCACAACCCCTGTACCCCAACATATGCCCTGAACCTCAGTCCATCCCCACGGTACCTCAGCACACGCTCTGTACCCCAACATACGCCCTAAACCTCAGTCCATCCCCACAGTACCCCAGCACATGCTCTGTACCCCAACATATGCCCTGAACCTCAGTCCATCCCCACGGTACCCCAGCACAACCCCTGTACCCCAACATATGCCCTGAACCTCAGTCCATCCCCACGGTACCCCAGCACAACCCCTGTACCCCAACATATGCCCTGAACCTCAGTCCATCCCCACGGTACCCCAGCACAACCCCTGTGCCCCAGCACATGCCCTGGACCCCAATGGACCCCAGCACAGGCTCCTTTCCTCTCTCCTTGGAGCGCTCCCCTTGCTCTCTGGGTTTCCTTTGGAACCCCCAAATCCCACGGTCCTCTGTGTCCCTGGAGCGGGGTCAGGAGTCCCCAGTGGTCTCTTTGGGGAGTTGGTCAGATAAGCCCGGCGGGCCCCGGCCCTGTGTGGTCAGGTCATGGGGGCAGATGCGACTCAGTGAGCCCGAGGGCCTCCCTGGGGCCCCAGCACACCCAGCTCAGGGACGACCCTCCACGCCACCCTGGCCCCATCCCTGCAGAGCCTCAGCACGGGGGTCTCCCCACACCGCCTGTGCCATCCATTCGGGCTCGTCCCTGGCTGGCAAGGTCCTGCCTGGCCCCGGGGGCCGGTGGCCATTGGGCTCCTTCCTCCTCAGCCTCCCAGGGCCCTGACCACGCCGCCCTCCTACCCCACCCGCTGTGGTCACCTCCCTCTCCCCCAGGCTCCTTGGCCGTCCCCCATCCCAGCTTTGGATGTGCAAGGCCCCGGGGCTGGTCGCGGGCGCCTCTCGATGCCCACCTGGCGGCTTGTGCAAGGTGCCTTCGGAGCGCCAGCTCTCCTCTGAGCCCCCAGCTGCCCTCTGCCATCGCCCCTTGGGGCGTCGCTCCCTAGATCAGCAGGACCAGCCCCTCCCCAGGCCAGAGGCGGCTCTGCTCCCCGACGTCAGACCTCACACCCACCTCCCCCGGGGCCTGCACATGCCGCTGAGAGCCCCTACCCCGCGGGCCTCTACTCCCTTCCAGGGGTCCCACCGCTTCTGCCTCCCGTCTGTCCTGCTGGACACATGGACACAGCCAGGAAAACAAAGGGCAGGAGACTAGAGTCCTTGAGTCCTCCCTGCTCTCTGTTGGGAAGGCCCAGGGACCCCCAGCTCCTTCCCCGGCACCCCAACCCTAACTCCACCTTACTCCATTCCCTGATTCCCGCCAGCCCCTCGCTGGGGTCAGGACCGCTGACCTGGGGCTTGTTGGACCCTGGACACCTTCGCTGCGGGGTCCCCTGGCCCCTTCCCTGCTCCCCAGAAGCGGAACCCTGGTCGCTCATCAGCCGGCGGTCGTCCCCTCGCGGGGGCGGCTGTAGACAACCATCGGGATGTCCCCAGGGCGGCGGGCGATGGGAGGCCTGCGGATGGAGGCGAGCAGGGCCGGCAGACGTGGCCACGTGGATCGAGTCCGTAGACTCAGGGGAGCACAGGAAACCTCCCCCGATTTTAATTCTCCGTGAGCTGTGGCTGCCCGCTTCTGGCCCCGCCACGAGAGCAGGCTGTCCGTTTATCCGGAGACACAGTGACGAGTGCAAGGAGGCCCACGGGACGCCGGGTGACGCAGGAGGAAAGGCCTCCCCGAGCCGCCCAGACCCCGAGCCCCCCGTTCGCCGCGCAGGCTGGGCCCGGCCGGAGGACGCGCTCTGGGCTCGGCGAGCTCTCGGGAAGAAGCGAGGGGCCCGGGGTCACAGACAGTCTGGCCCAGCCGCGGCCCCCGTGCCCGTCTGAGCCCCGGTCTCCTCACCTGGGGAAGGAACAGGGACAGGATCTTCGGCGCTGGAGCCTCTACCTGTCCTCCCTGCATCTCAGGCTCTTCCCAGGCAGTCTGGCTCGTCCCTCGATGGGGGATTAAGTGAGAGACGGCCCCGTGCACTGCCTGGGGCTTCGCAGCCCCCCCGCTGGGACGGTGCCAGAGATCAGGGCCCATCTGATTCTGGGGGCCCATGGTGCCCCGCTCTGCGCTCACATCACCTGGGAAGACCTGCCTGGGCCATAAATCTCCGCGTGTGGCTGCAGATGAGGTGATGCCCTCCGGGGGGTAGGGGGTGACCCTGACTAGGGCCACCCCCTCCCCCGATGGCTGGTCCTACTGTGGCTCAAGGCCTTGGGACAGAGCTGGTGACCGAGCTCCCAGGAAGCCGCCCACGGGAGGGCCGGGAGAGGGGCCTTGGAAACCCACAGACTGTGCGGTGGTCTCAGGGCCTGGGATCGGCTGGCGGCGGCCAGCGAACACGGCCTGCACACCACAGGCCCCGGCAGAGCAAAGGAAAGGGGTCTACCCTCCTACGGTTCTCGGCAGGAGGCCCGGAGGGGAGGGCAGGGTGTGCCCAAGGCCCCGCTGCCAGGGGCCTGCCAAGAAGGCCCGAGGCAGGGGTGCCCCTCGGGCCTGCCCCGGGTAGGCCTGGTCTGGGGCCCAGAGGCCGCAGGGAGCCTGTGCCTCCGACAGTTGGGGTCGGGCCACCAGCCCCGAGGACCGGACAGGCCGGACCTGGGCCCCATCCCTGGGACAGTCCTCAGCCCCGGCTCCTCTGTCCTCCGAGGCGCGCGGCCCTTGGGCTGGCGAGGACAGGGGTCCAGGCTGAGCCTCACTGAGGGTGAGGCCCAACCGAGGGCCGCCTCACTGAGTCCTGCCGTGGGCCCCTCAGAGGGTTCCAGCCACACTCATCTCTCTGCGCACAGAAAGGAAGGTCCCGCGAGGCCTGAGACCGGCTGGGATCACCCGGCGGGTCACAGGCCCCATGGGACCAGGGCCTCACGAATGTCTGGGGCGGAGAGTCAGACCCAGCTGGCTTGTGTCGGAGCGAGGCCCACCGCCCGCCTGGGCCCCGCGGTCCCGCCCACGCTGGGGAGGACCCACGGAGCCCCCTTGCACCGGCCAAGCCGCTCAAAGGTCCCCCACCCGGCGCCAGGACCTGCCAGGCACGCGCGGCTGCCCGGTGGCGAGCCGGGCGGGGGAGGCGGGGGCCGTCCCTCAGCCGCTCCCGGCGGGCCCACAGGCAGGCCCCAGGGAATCCTGGCAGGCGCCCGCACGGGTGGCCCGTGCCGGGAAGCTCCAGAGGCAGGCCCCGCGCCGGGACCCGAGGCCAGCTATTCTGAGCACGGGCGGAGCAGCCCGGGGACCCAGCGTAGGATAGACGTGTGGCTGGTGCCCCCCCGCTCCCCTGCCCTGGCGCTTCCTGAGGCCTGCGGGCGAGGGGCCAGGCGGGCGGCACAGAGCACGGGCCGGGCGCCTGCAGGGCGGCGGGGCACTGGGGCGGGCTGGCGTGGGCACGAAGGCTGCTTTGTCTCTGCCACTCCCAGCCCCCAGCCTGCAGACTCTCCTGCGGGGGGCTGGCAGCCACATCCCTCCCGCACCCCGGCCCTCATTGGGGCTGAAAGGCTCCCCTCTAGCGCCTGCCATGGGCCCGCTGCCGGAGCATCCCGTGGGTCGGGAACCTGGAGGAGCAGAGCAGCAGGGGGCACGGAGGACGAGGGGTGTGGACAGTGGCTTCTCCGACCAGCAGAGGAGCCCAGCCTGGGCCTTCTGCGTCGTAGGGCGGTCCCGCCTGGGGCCTGATGCGCGCTTGTGGGAGGGGGCCCATGTGCGGGCACCCTCGGCTGGGCGGGGGCCTGGGAGAGCCTCCGTGGGCCTCCGTGGGCCCGGGGCGTCTGCTCTACCAGGGACACCTCTGGGGGGAGCAGGACTTGCTGCCTGGGCCCCTCGGTGGTTGCACTGGTCCAAATCCCCGCGGACAGCTTGGGGCGCCCCAGGGAGCCCCGCGGGCAGGGGAGCCCCCATTACCGACCGGCCCAGCCTCGGGCCCCCACACTCCGGACGGGACAATCCCAGCCCCAGGTCTCAGGCCGCAAGGAGGCGCGTCAGCAGCCAAAAAGCACCGAGCGAGCGGCGACAACGTGAACGGATGAGATCAGGTCCCACTTGGTGGCCATACCGGGCGCCGAGGGCCTGGGCGGGATGCGGCCGCTCTGAGGACGACGCTGGTCTCCCCCGGCCTCCAAGCCACCCTGCACTTGACCTGGATCCAAGCTGAAGCCAGGAGCAGCCTGGTGCCGGGGGGCCTGGACCGGAGCGCATTGCCCAGGCTGGCTGAGGCGGGAGGGTCCCAGCAGCCGTCCGCGCGCCTGTCCCCGTACGAGCAGAGGCTCCCGCTGGTGCAGGGAGGGGGTGGCCGTCCTGCCTCGTGCCTGCTCCCGCCTGGAGTCTCCCCCCAGAGCCGGCAGGGCCCGAGCCCCCTCCTCCCAGGGGCCGCCGCGGGTGCAAGGACGCCTGCCCATCCTTGCTTGGGCCCCTCCCTGCAAGCACTTACTGAGACAGAGAGGAGTCCAGGCTGAAATCTTCCACATGAAGCCTGGGGACAGACACAGGTGGTGCTCACGTCAACACAGAAGACAGACGCACGGAGGGCCTGGACTCCTGGCCCAGGCGGGGTCCAGGGCAAGCGGAGTGACCCGTGGGCACGCGCCCTCACCATCCCGCGGAGCTCCCGGGCAGGCAGAGGGGCCCACGGGAGGCAGCCTGCCGCGGGGCAGCAACAGCGCCTGGCTCCCTCGGCGCCCGAGAAAGCAGCACAGCGCAGGAAGCAGGCGGCTCATGCGTCCCCTGCCCAGGCCGGACCCCACCCAAAGCCAAGGCCAAGGCCACCTGCCTTCAGCCCAGGGTTTAGGAAGGGATCAGCCCATTTGGCGAGCGCTCACTACCCCGCTCCCGCCACGCCTGCCCTAGGCATCATGCTCCGGGCTCCAGGGAAAGGCACCGTTAGCCCGACTTTCCCCCCGGGAAGCTGATCTTGGCAAGGCCCAGTTCCCACACAAGACGCGACAGCCAGGGCTCCCTTGTCTCAAGTCCCCCCACCTCCCCTCCGCTCCCCGCTCTCTACGGGCCTGGCCACAGAGCCCACGAGCCCTGCGCCCTGACTTCCAGTGAGAGGACAGGCCGGGGCGGGTGCTGCTTCCTCCCCTCCACTGACCGGCAACCCCGCCCTTCGGGCCCCCGCCCTAGGTTCTGCCAGCCCGGCGACATGCGGCTGACACCAAGATGACCATGCCTCGGCTGGAGGGGAGGCTATGCAGCTCGGGGGACTGGCCCCTGGGGCTGGCGGGGGTGTGCACGCCGAAAGCCTACTCTTTGCTGATGACGTGCCCGTCTAGAAAACTTCCTGACCTCCCTTAGTCCTCAAAGCAACCACGTTCCAGAAGACGAAGCATAGCTTCAGAGAGGACCACTGCCTTCCCAAGGCCAGGGGCAGGGAGGAAGGAGCCGGCCCATAGGGCTGGGCCACAGGCACTCGCCCATCTGTTCCCTGTGCAGGGCCCCGTGGGTGGGCAGGCTCCCCTCCTAGTGCCTGGCCTGCAGCTCCTGGTGCTTCGGCGGGCAAGGTGGGGGCGCAGGACCCTCTGGGAGCGAGGTCTGGATGGGGTGTCGGGAGGGGCTGAGCTCCCCATGGAGCAGTGGGAGCCAGGGCTTCACCAGGCCTCAGCCTGGAGTCACTGGGAACTTGCGGCAGGTTCTGCATGTTTGTCCGGCTCAGGTTCCCCTTGCACCGGCCCAGGCCCCGCCCCAAGCCCCGAGCTGGGGTGATAGCTGCCCCAGGAGCTTGGCAGGGCCACGGCCGTGGTGGTGGGGCCAGGAACTCACGGAGAGTGGGTAGGGGGCACTGGGGAGGATGTGGAGCGTCAAGGTTCCTGGAGGAGCACGGGGGCCACACGAAGGGGAGGAGGGCGAGTGGACCTGCGGGGGAGGGGCTCTGCCTGCTGCTGTTGGACTGGGACAGGCAGGCTTGGGCTGGGGGCAAACCCGTGGGGTCCTGGGAAGCACAGCAGGAAAGCAGGACCACACTGGAGCCCCAAGGACCCCGAGATGTGGAGGCTATGTGCCGGGCTTGGGGCACCCGGGAAGGGCCCAGTGGGGGAGTGCAGAGTGAGAGGTGTTTCCTGCAGTCCTTGCTCCCCTTCCCTCAGCCCCACAGAGGACCCTGCATGCAGGAATGGGCCCTGCCCCTCCAGGCCCCTCGTCAGTGGTCAGAGACGCAGCCAGGAGGGACGGACAGCGCCCAGGGGCCACTCAATGCAGCCCCCACCTGGGGTTCACGGGGACTCTAAAGCCAGCCTGGCCCTGGCGCTGGGGCCACCTGTTCCGGCCCCGCCCCCTCCAAGACCCGCCCACAAGACCCGCCTCCCCAGCCCCGCCCCACCCCGCAGGCCCCGCCCCAACGCGGGCCGAGGGAGGGCCCCCTGCAGTCACCTAGCGTTCCCCCTCTATTGCACAAACCCTGTCTGTCAGCCCAGCTCTGAGTGAGACTTCCCCCGCCACCAAGGATGTCCCCGCCCCTGAAACTACCAATGGCGGGGCACAGCCAATTGGACCGCCAAGTGCACCGCTCCTCCGCCCGGGGCCCTCCCGCTCCGCCTCCTCCCTGCGGACCCCTCTTCCTCTCTTTCTGCCTTGGGACACCCTGGCCTCCACCTGCCGACCCACACAGGCCCTGAGTTCCATCCTGGCCTCTGGCCTTCTGCCCCTCCCCACCCCTGGGGCATTCACCCCCACAGGAGGGCTCCCGCCAGCCGGCCTGGGGCCTGTCTCTGCAGTTTTCAGGCTGTGCGTCCAGGTACCCCAAACTCAGCTGTCCACGGGGTGCCCCCACACCCTGCCCCACTCCCCACAACTCCCGGACCCCCGGATTCTCCCTCCTAGATCTTTCTGCGGCCCTGCCCTTCTCACTGGCGCTGCCATCATGCTTTCCAGGCCACCCGCCCAGGTGTCCCCTCCAAGGGTACACCACTGAGCCCCTCCTTCTGTGCAGAATCCAAACCTTGGTGGAGGGGATTCCCCGTAATCAGGCCTCTTGTATCCCGCCCTGTCTGTCCTTCCAGGTCAGTGAGCCTGACCTGCCACGGCACCTGGGAAGTGGCCACTCGGCCCCGGGGTTGTTGGGGGCAGAAGGGGGCCCCAGAGCAGCGCTGACGCATGCGGAGAGTTCACCGGACCCCTTGGTCAGACACTCTTGAATGATGGGCTGCATCACTCCAGCCCCCTAGGGACCCCCAGGTCCCAATTTCTAACCATTGCCCCCCTCCCACTCTTGGCCTCACAAGGCATGGGGGAGGGGAGGGACAGCGGAAGGAGGAGGGGACCCATGAGCCCAGAGTCCAGGGAGCCCAGGCCGGGTGTGTGTGGGGGGGACCCATGTGGGCCCACAGCGTCCCTGTGACTGGGGTATATTGTGCTGGGAGTTAGGTGGGGGGCTCGGGCACGGCATTGGGAGCAGGACCTCCCTGGGCCTTGCTGCCTCCCCAGCACTGGTGAGGCCTCCGGAAGGCTCTGGGCCATGCTGGGGAAGGCCAGTGCCTCCTCGTGGCCGGGGAGCTCTGACCCTGGCTGGCCCCAGCAGGCGGCCAGGCGTGCAGATGAGACCAGCTTCAGGCGCTGTGGCCGCCGGCTCCCTCTGACAGACGTCCCCAGCACTCTGGATGTGCCGGGCGCTCTGTCACATCCGGTGCCTAAGGAACCCTGTGAGTCCTGCTCCGCTCCGGAACTCATCGTGGGCGCTCTCTGCTCCCGTCCAGGCGGAACCTCACGGCAGGCATCTCACGTCCGGGGACACGAGGCCACGGGGCTCCCGGCCCGAATACTCTGCCTCAGACAGTTCCCTCTGCTCTGCGGGAGGAGGCCAATGAGGCCAGGCCCCACGTAAGGAGCGGTGCACTTGGCGGTCCAGCTGGCTGCGCCCCGCCATTGGTAGGACCCCGCACTTCAGGGGCTGCTGGGGACACAACTAGGCCCCACGTAAGCACCACCGCAGAACTGGGGGCAGGAGAGTGCGGGGATGGGAGAGGGCTTCCTGGAGGAGGTGGCCTTGCCATCTCAGCTCCCATCCTGCACCGCAGGATCAGATGCAGCCTGGGCAGCACCTGCCATCTCCGTGTCCCTGCAGGAACAGGGACAGCAAGGGGAGCCAATCTCTTGCAGGAGCTGGATTGGCTGTAACCAGAGCCTCTGGGATCACTGCCCCCCAGAGTGTCCACGAGGCGGATGGAGAGGAGAGAGATCTGTCCTCAGGGCCTTGGCCGGCACTCACTTCCTTCCCACCCAGACTGCCCGTTAGCTGCTCCGGAGCCTCTTAGACGCACTTAATCTCCAGCCCGAGCAGTCTGCTCCAGGGAATGGGAATAACCCCGGGGCAGCTCCGAGGAGCCGGAAATGGGGTGTGCAGGGAGGGAGGGGCCTGGACAGCCTGTAGTCCGGCGGGAGGGGCAGGGGAAAGACTCCCTAGGCTCCCCCGATCCTGCCATCTGCCAGGCCAACTCCCTGCCAACCTCGCCCCGACCTTAATGAGGTCTGGCGCCCCCGCCCCTGGGCTGCGGCCCCGGCTGCTGCCTCGGCCTGGAGGGGCCCCTCCCCGAAGGCCAGCAGTCCGGGGAGCCCCCGCTCTCCTCACCCCGGCCCAGCCTGCACCTCTCTGCCAGACACAGGATTCCGTGCCCACGATGTGTGCCTACACCAGGGCGGGTCTGATTCATCTCTCCCCCCGCAGCATCTAGAAGGGCTCCGTGCGCACAGAAGGTGCTGGCTAAGTACTAGTGCTGCAGACCAAGCCTCAGTGTCCTCATCCGTGAAATGGGGGTGCCGCGTTCCACCCTGCCCTCAGAGGAGCCGAAGGGCCTGTGACGCCCCTCTCCCCAGGAGAGCCCCCTCCCCAAGAAACGGGTCTCCCGCACCCTGGGGGCCACTAGCTCCGGGCACTCGTCCCCAGGGAAACTGAGGCCTGACCGTGTCCCAGCTCCAATCTGCTATGCAGCCTTTGGCCAGGCCCCCAACCTCCCTGGGCTTCAGGCTGCCCGCCTCTGAAGTGGGGATGAGAGTGCTGGCCCTGCCTCCCTGTCAGCGGCTCCTGGAGCCAACAGGAGTGTGGGCTCTGGGGGCCGGGACCGGGCAGGGGTCACCAAGCCACCTGGCACAGTGTCCGGGTCCTGTCTTCCGTCTCCCCTCCAGCCTTACCTGCAGGCCCACGGTACCAGTTACTGAGAGCAGAAGGGAGTTGGGGGGGGTGGGGGGGAAGCATAGGCTCCGGGCGCCAGTGAGGGTTCCGAGGGGGGAACCCGGCCATCCCCCCCTTTCCGGGGCTGCAGGCAACGCGGCAGGTGCAGCCCAGCGGAGCCCGTGAGAGATGCGAGCGGCAGAAGCAAAGCCCCTCCCGGCGGCTCGCGGGGTCCCCAGGCGCGCGCCCCTACCTCTGGCCCACGTCGCTGCCCACGGAGCCCCCGCCGCGGGCCGGCAGCAGCGGGCTGAGCCCGTGCGGCTCCTCCGGCGCTGAGGCGCCGGCCGGGGCGCCCCCCGGGCCCGCCTTGCCCTCGGACGGTGAGCACGGCAGCTTGGCCCGCGCCATCCTGCGGGAGCGCACGGGCGGGAGGCGGCGGGGGCGGTGCTCCCATCTCCGCGCCCCGCCCCGCGCTCCCCGCGCTCCCCGCGCTCCCCGCGCCGCCGCCGCAGTGGATCGGCCTGGCCGGGCGGGGGGCGCGGAGAGGCGGGGGCGGCCGGAGGCGCGGAGGAGCCTCTGCGGGAGGGGTCTCCGCGCCCAGCGGCCAGGGCCGCCTTGTAACGGAAGTAGTAGTAAGAATCACGACAGTCACGGCTGCGCTGGGGGAGGGGACCAGTAGTGGCGCGGTGACAGCTGGTGGCTCTTGGCCACTCACCTCCACAGGCAGGAGCTCACTGGAGCCCACGAGCTCTGGTGCTCGGTGCTCGGCAGTGTGCCCAAGTCCCAGGCGGCCTGAGGGTCCTGGAGACCCAGGTGGGGCTCCGGATGGCCTGCCAGGAGCTGTGCCCACCTTCCAGGCCTCACCCCTGGGGCCGGCTCAGGTTGGGTGGGTCCACCCCAGCCAGGTGGGAAATGCGCCGTGTGTCTGTCCCCCATCCTCCATTTCCCACGGCTATCGGTCGTCCGTGGGGGCACTCACGGAGCAGGGCCCATATGCCAGGCTCGGCTCCGTGCCGGGCACAAGGGCCCTGCTTTAGACAAAGCAGCTGCTTCGTGGAGCCCCGTCTGACCCGATGCCCGGCTGGGGAAGGCTTGGGTCACTCAGTGACTGGGAGCGACCCAGGGCGACACTGTAGGGTTCGCTTTTGCTAGGTGGGCAGATGAGGCACCGAGGTAAGAGGTGGCTTCCCCAGGAGACGGAGACAGGGAGAAATGGACCGAGGAGGTGAGGCAGCTTGGCGGGGTAACCGCCGGCAGGTGTAGGTGCTGGGGGAGCCAGGGCTCTGGCTGGAGCCCGCTGGGGGCAGGAGGTGCTGAGAAGCGCGTCTGACCTCCACAGGGGCCAGAGGCTCCAGGCCTTCCTGACTTGCCCGTTCTCCGACGCTCAGACCAGGGGCTTCAGCTTGTCTGGCTTCTGGAAGGTCTGCGGAAGGACAGTGGGCCTCAGAACCCACCGCCCCTGCCAGCCCCTGCCCAGACGTGGAGAGGCAGGAAGGTCCGGTGCGGAGCCGCTCGGTGGTCTCAGCGAGCCCCCAGCATCTCCTTGGACCATATTCCTGGTCAGGAATCCGCCTTAAAGAAACAAGGTGTGGATGTGGGAAAAGCCCCCTACCTGCTCCAGGGGAGGGGGTGAGGTGGCGGCGGCCGCTTGTCCCCCTTCCTGCGCCGCGGCACCG
>JAPYYJ010001601.1:0-13962 GCA_028533885.1 Nasua narica | reverse complement strand
TCTTTCTTCTGTTTTGCTGTTTGTGTATAGGAATGCAACTGATTTCTGTGCATTAATTTTATATCCTGAGACTTGACTGAATTCCTGTATGAGTTCTAGCAGTCTTGGAGTGGAGTCTTTTGGGTTTTCCACATAAAGTATCATATCATCTGCAAAGAGTGAGAGTTTGACTTCTTCTTTGCCAATTTGGATGCCTTCAATCTCACATCTTTAACTGGACTGCCTCAGATCCTAAGCTATTATCTGTATGTTATAGAAAAGTTTGCCAAGTTTGTTCTAACTGTCCTGAAAAGACAAACTCTAAATCTGGCAAAGAAACAGTCACTAAAAAAAACATGATAGCCATAGTTGAGCAAAATGTCCATCAACACTCTCTATATTTTTTGGTTTTGATTCCATGCTCACAAGAAATATTATAATTATATGAAACTCAACATGTCCAAGGTAAAATTCATATTCTAACACCCACACCAAGTTCTCTTATCATGTTCCATGTCTTACTAAGTGGTACCTCATTTTTCATTTACCCATGTCAGAAACTTGGGAGTCATTCTAACACCTTCTTCCTCAGTCCTCCAATCTACCCCTTACCAAATCCTGCCTATAAAATTTATAACATAAGTCCATTTCTTTCCATCTCTACTGTGAAGACCCCAGTTCATGTTACCAACACATCTCACTTATACTTCTTTGGTTGTGTGCTAACCTCTCTGGAACCACTCCCACCCCTCACCTGTCCATTTCCCACACTGCAGTCATAGTCACCTTTGCAAAATGCAAGTTGGATCTCATTCTACACAATCTGTATAAAATCTTCCAAGGACTTCCCACTACTCCTGAGCTAAGGCAGACAATCCCTAGCAGGCCTGTGAGGGTCTGCAGGGTCTGACTTGGTTCCTCCTCTGGCCTTATCCAGTGGTGCCCAGCCCCTCACTGTCAGCTCCCTGCCTTGCTGCCTTTCCTTCTGATGCTTTTTTCCTGGTGCTCTGCCCCGCCCCCCAGTCTCTCTGAAGCAGAACTGCTCCCTCCCACAGCTGCTCCCAATAGGCCAGCTGCGCCCTTCACTCAGCCCCACCTGTTATTACCTGCTCATTCCTTGGGTCTCCAGTTCTAGCGTCACTTCCTCAGGGAAATCTGGTGAGGTCAGGCTTCTTTATAATCTACTCACACAGAAGCAAGCTTCATTTCCTTATAGCACTTATCTCACTTTGTAACTAGGCCCCTGCTTTTTATGACTATTTTATGGATATCTGCCTCCCTCCCCCACCAGATTGTAAGCACCATGAGAGCAAAGAGCATGTCTACTACTTTTCACCACTCTATTCTCAGGACCGAGCTAATTTCTGATTGTCTCTTTAAGGATTGATTTAAAAAGAAAAAGTAGTATTTGTCTTGGCTAACATCTTCCTCAAATTCAGAAGAATTTCAGTGTAATGAATATCATGCAATCTTGCCTTTAAAGGTTCAAGGTCATCGTTATAAAAAAAAACATGGTGTAATACAATAAACTTCTAGTCTTTGAGTCTATAGGGATATCAACCAGTATGTTAAGAAGGCTCAGACTAATTATCCAGAAGAAAAATGAGGCAATTTTGAAGTTTTCAAAAAAGAATTTGAATTTTTTTAATGCTCAGAAGACTAAGAGATTGGTTCAATTACCACCTCTCAAGATAGGAAGCATTAAAAACAACAATATTACTGTTTTTATTATTATCATTGTTGAATACTTATCATATACCATCAGTAAGCAAAAACTTTAAATACTTTATCCTACTTAATCCTCACAGCTACCATCTGAGAGAGCTAACTGGTAGAATCGCCCTGTTACCAATCAGGAAACTCAGGCAGGTTAAGAAAAATGTTAAGAGACTGTGGGTCTGGGTGGTTGAGTGAGTGTTCATACCTTAGGCAATCTGGCTGTACAGCTTGCGTTTTTTAATTCTTTTAATGAGAAAGATAATGAGCAATTCTTTCCGAAAAGCCAGAAATTTGGCCAAGGAAAACTGATCTTAAATTTGGGAGAAGCTTCATTTGGTTCTCCCAAAAGGAAAAACCATTTGGAAGCAACTAAACACTAGAATAAGCTGGGTTTTCATTTGTTAAGTTTTTATTTGAATTTCAGTTAGTTAACTTGCAGAGTAGTATTAGTTTCAGGTGTACAATATAGTGATTGAACACTTGCATATGGAATAAGCTGTTTAAAAAAAATAAGTTGCATGGTTATTCTGATTAACTTTGAAAACCAGAAAGGACAGGCTTATAGCCCAAAAGGGTCAATTAATGATGTATTTAAGAGCAGGGCTTGGACCCACTGACCTCTTGAGGTCCTTTCCATTTCTTCAACTCCAAAAGGTTGCTTAGTGCCGAGTTATCTTGTGCCTTCAACCTTTTCCCTGGTTGAAAATTTGCCTAATGTAGTCAACTTTCTATTATCCCAGGGTAGCTTATCCAGGGCAAATCTTGCTTTATTGAGTTTAGTAGTCACTTTGCTTAATGACTTGCTGTGTTAACAACTTGGCATAGGCTTCATCCAGTCAGCGCCTACTCAGTTTAATTACTTGCTTTGTTGACATTATACTGTCTTCAGGGAAACACTCTGAAATCCAAAACTTAACCAACTCCTATAGTACCACTACCCACCCCGCCAAAAGATTATGAGATCACAAATCGTATTTCTGAGGAAGAAAAAGGAGAAGAATTTTAAGAAATTGATGTGATTCTCATGAGGATTCTCAAGAGTATAAAAAAAAAAGATAAAAGAAACAGTGTGATTCCTAAATCAGAATGGCAGGGTTCTATATGAATAGTGTTAGAAGACTAAATCATTCTTATTTTGAAGCTTACCAAAAATATCCTAAGGATACTTTAAAGAAATAGATTATATTTTTAAACACAAAGAGACCAATTTCACAGGGCAAATGTCATATGTGTTGACAGCTGCTGTACAGAGGAAAGTATGCTGGGATTGAGGTCCTCACCTCTCTTCCCTAGATTTTTCATAGTGATATCCTTTTCCAAGGAGGCTATTAGTCTCCAATCCCATGCAAAGGGGAATCTCATTGCCCTCACCTTGTGCGGTGCTGCAGGACTCAGACAGATGGCTCACACTTGCCTTGGGAGCCTTTAAAACCTTAAAATATGTGCGCTCATCTTCACCAAATTCCAGATATCTACCTATCTTGCCTAAAATGAAACAACAACAGAACAAACAAACAAACAAAAAACTTTTCCCAATCCTTTACTGAATCATTAGAAGAATATGGAAATAAAAGCTGAGTTGTGTATTTGTTTGGACTCTTGGCAAATTCTCTGCAGGATTATCTTTTGCTTAGATAATTATAAAAAGTCCACACTATGGAGTTCAAACTGGTTTGTGGAATTTGAGATCCAAAGGTCAGGGGCATCTCCGTGCAACAACCTATCCATCTGCTTACGTAGTATTTTAATAAAAGAGAACACTTGTTACATATAACCAGTTAGCAGTTTGACTGTCTTTAAAATAAGACAATGGCAGTAGCCCAGAATGACCAGAGACACTCCCCTGTATGTGAAGATGATTGACATTATCATTCCCCAGATACACTAAAACTCCAGTTTTATAAGGTTTGCCACATTTGGAATTATTAGCTCAGTAACTATCTCATCTCCAAAGGTCATTGCTTTGTCTGCCCAACAACGTTGAATGACGCCCTAGGAACTATGAATTCAACACCCTGATCGCTTCCCTGGATCCTACCCTGTTATGAGACCATGGGGATTATGACTGTCTTGTCTGTGTTGTATTCCCGGTATTTAGCAGAATCCTTGTCACAAAGTAAACGCTCAAGAAATAAGTAGGTGGATGAATGAAAAAATTAATGGTTTGGGTCTATTTCCTTTCTTTCCTCAGGACCCTTGGAAGATCACTTAATCCCTCTGTTTCCAAATCCAGCTGAACTTCCTGATCACCTTTGGAGTTTTTTTAAAAAACAGGGACTTGGTCTCCCCTTCCAGGCACTCCAAATAGTAGTTTATAAAACTGCCACAATTGGCTATGCTGTGCTGATAAGATTGAGAAGCAAAGGTTTAACTCATCTGGCCTCACTTTCTCATCTGGAAAACAGCTGGCCCCACTGTCTCACTGGATGTCCTTAAGATCCAATACAATCCTGTGCAGAGTACTCCAGCAGAGGAAGGACTATGACCTATCTAACCTATCTATGATGGGCAGGGTCGGATGAGACTTGAAGGTGAGCAAATGGACCTGCCAGAGAGAACAAACACACAGTCTTACAACCCAGGTGCTTGTTTCTCTTTGGCACATACATGACACATCAAATTCTAAGATTTGAAAAGGATCTGCATGTTTTCTGAACAAATGAGTTCTTCCCTTCTTTGCCTCTACTCTCTTATACCTCCCTTCTGCTAAACTTGACCACAAGGCACTCATTTTATATAAAAGTATAGGAAGGTTATAGGAAAAACAGAGTAGTTTGGGGAACAACCATTCATACATTCCTGGCTTTATTTCTTCACTTGCTCAACTGGTCACAATTGGTCACTTCAATCTCAGGCAAAAATGATACCTCTGGCTACTAACCCCTCCGACCTGTCAATTGTGTAATTGCTGCAGACACCATTAGGGCTCCACCTCGATTTCCTGGAATCTCTTTATTGTTTCTGGATGCCCATCCCCCAACTTCTGCACACTTTGTCTTAACATAACTCACTTGCAGCCTTCTTCAGAGGACTAGTCCTGGGCTACAGGAGTCACCGTGGTGTGGGAGGGTGATAAAGCCACCCCCAACCCCACAGGACTTATGGAGGAGTACCAAAGCCCAGCTCACTTGCCTAGAGGCAGAACAAACTATGCAACACCATTGACATTCCAGAGGTCCCATGGGACCATGCCGAGAACAAGACCTTACCGGAAATGACATCTTTGCTGGGCTTCTTCCCCTTCCTTACCCTACTTGCCTCAATTCCTTACCAGTATCTCACACTAGAACTTCCTTGGTAATCATTTGCCCACAAATCTTCATCCCAGAGTCTTCCTCCTAGCACCCTCATCTGGCTCAGCTATGGGTTTTATAATTTAAAAATAACTTTTTGTTTGCAGATGTATGATCACTGAAGTGGAATATGCATCTTGTGTACATAAAGAGTTAAGTCAGTTCATCTCTTCTGTTGTGACCTCAAGCCCTATGTTCATCTTATTAATTCATATTAAATTTTTTGAGGTATAATTCACATACAGGAAAGTTCATAGTTCAACACATTTTTACATATGTTCACCCCCACCCCCGTCACCACCACCCAGTCAAGATATAGAACATGTCCAGCACCCGGGGGCTCCCCCACATCTCCTAACAGTCAGCAGTCAACACTTCTAAGCAGCCACTATTCTAACTTCCAGCATCAAAGATAAGTTTCACCTGTTTTGCAGTTCTTCTAGATGGAAACATTCTGTATGCACTCTTCGGTGTCAGGCTCTTTTCATTCAACATGGTGTTTAGGAGACTCATCCATGTTGCGTGTACTGTTCACTCATTTTCATTTCTGTGTTGTTCTCCATTATATGGAAATACCACAATTTATTTACTCATTCTCTTGTAAATAGATGGCAATTCGTGTTGTTTGCAATTGGAGCTATTATGAATAAGGCTGCCGTGAGCATTCTCTACATGCATTTGGCAGATATAAGCACTTATTTCTACATGTGTACCCAGAACTGGAATTGGGGTCTTAGGTTATATGACAAACTAGCTCTGGTTGGTGCTGTAGCAAACATATTACCTCTTTGCCATATTTGGGTACATTTCCCCCTAGTTGGTTGCTTGCCTTTTTAATTATAGTTCTTTTTTTCTCCAAATTTTATTGTAGTATAATTTTGACATATAAAATTCATTGCTTTTACGTATTTGTTTATTATTTTTTAAAAAATTATCCCTTTTAAGTATGAAGTTTAAAAATTTTGGCTAGGATTAGTCATGTCACCAGCACCACAATCAAGATCGAGAACATTACCATCACTCTTATTATCTTCTATTTTAACATAGAAATGTTTACATTTCTGATGCAATTGTATATGACTTATCTCCCATTATTTCTCTATCTTTAAAATACTTTACCTGCTACTTCTTTCAGATGAACTCTAGAATTACTCCACTAAGTATCAGAACAAGTGCCATCGCCTTCTTATCTAGACACACAAACATGTAATAAATTTAGAGTTTTAGCTGTTGAGTTGGAGAGGGCATCATAGGACTCCCGGTCACCTCCTTGCTGGACGATGTGAGGCAAGCCACTAGCCTCCATGATATCATTTTCTTCTGCTGTAACATGATTCTAATAATGATACCTATGGTGCTATTTGCCAGGCACTTTTCCCAGCACTTTATCTGTAGTGCTTTATTAAATCTTACAACAATTCTGCGAGGCACAGATTGGTCCTCTCCTGATTTTATAACTGAAACCCAGAGAAGTTAAGTAAACTGAGTCAGGCTCAAGAGCTGTGTGCAGGCTATGGCAGGACTTTTCTGCTTCATGGATAAGGAGTTGACACAGGGAAAGATAAAGCACAGCACCTAGCATGAACTACACAGAAATGCTAACTTTTATTATCAGTATTCATCTTCTTTATATACTTAATAAAGTTACATAATTGTCTTCATATAGGTCATGCACATTTCTTGTTAGGGCTACTTACTCGTAAATATTTTATGCCCTTTTGTACTTTTGTGCAAGGGATATCTCTTTTTTCCCCGTATATTTTCTCATTGGTTATTCTGGAATGTAATGAAAGCTATTGACGCCTTTCTACTAGCTAAAAGAACCCTAGCAGCCCATCAGTACCATTTAAAATATACCCCCAAAAAGAAATTTTAATTACACTTCATGCTCCTTTAATATCAAATGGAATTAGTAGATAGGTAATAAAAAAATTAGAGATCAGAAATAACGTTTTATATTCTTTTCCCTTTGGTTAAAGAGAAAAAAAGAGGGGAAAATGTAGAGAAAAATAATACAGTCAGGTGAGAATAGTACACAAGAAGCCGTAGCACAATATCCCCACCCCTCCCCAAAACCCACTTTATTCTCAAGCTCCTTTTTAATGTAATACTTCAAAACAATATTACAATTTAAATTAACTAAGTAAATTTTTGTTCAGTTTTATTGAGTTATAATTGACATATAGCACTGTGTAAGTTTAAGGCGTACAGCAAAATAATAGTAAATTGTTTAATGTCCTCACCATTCAGAGGATCTAAGAAGAGCAAACACTTTGTCCTGCCTACATGTTGGCATTTTATGGTTTTTGTTAATCCAGTCAGAAAAAGGAGGGGAGGGGGCTATTTCTTCTGAAAAATTGATTTCTCTTGAATATATAGCCAAGCATTGTACTTGTTGGGGGAGGGGTGTGCGAAGATTTCCTCTTGGACAAAACATTGAGAAGTTTTGACTTTTGTAAATATATCTAAAAGCGACTATATCAGCTCCCTTGAGAACATTTTAGTGCCAGTAAAGGTGTTCCTGGGTCAGTGTAACATGACTGGTCAGCTACCAGTCAGGAGGCCAATGGGTAAAGACACTACAAAGAAGAACAAAAAGAATATTAACCAAAGGACTTTTTGCAAAAGGTGTGCGCAGGTAGAGAACCTAATAAAGAGATAGATAATTTATTTGATCACTATTGGGAAATTCACGAGTGCAAGTGGCTTCATATGCAGCTGGATCCAGGAGTTGAAACAATGGCAATCTCTCTGGATGTGCAAACATGAGATGAACCTTCGTGTCCGTCTCCTCACTTATTTTCCCCAACATTAGAAGGGATCTGGGAGTGCAGGTCCAAGGGGACAGGTGAAGGTTAAAATCTAGCAGAAACTCATGTCACCAGACCATGAGCCATGGGCTGGGAAATTAGGAAAAGGATCTGGCGTGTGGGCATGATTCAGCTCTTCTGGTGTCCTTCATTTTGTCTGATCAGATTATCTGTCTTCCGGTCTGCTCTCCTACCTTGTGTTAAACAGCTTGCAGCGGCGAGCAAAGTCTAAAGATTCCGGCTATGCCAGCGAATGACTGTAAATCAAATAAACTAAGGAGCAGAATGTTAGAAAGTTCTTTTGGGCGGGAAGCCAAAGACTTGGGCTCAGTCGGCTTCTCAGCAATGAAACTTTTCATCTCCATGTACCTGCCCTCTACATCTGTTTCTCAATTTATTCTGAATTTAGGCAAAGAGGGCTATTATATTTTGGACCCCTAAAAATTCCATCGTAGAGTTATCAGGATACTCTTTCTTTCCATCTCTCACCAGTGCTTTTCTCTGTACGCTTCATTCCCAGGCAGAGTTTCTTCGTTTTGGAGTAAAGACGGCAAAGTTCAAGGTTGACATTGATCTTGCAGGTCACAGTATCTGTGAAAAGAAAGTAAGTCTTTCATGATAACTCTAGCAAATGTCGTGGGGAAATTTTTCATGGTTCAGCTTGGGTGGTGCGTCTATCTCTAGCTGGGAATGGAGCCCGCTGATAGGCCACACACATGTAACTGGATGACTCCAGTTGCTAGGGCATGGGTCAGCCTCACCGAAACCATACAGGACCAGAGTGTGGAACGAGACTGCCCTCGTGTGCAAATTGAACAGACAATAACTGATTTATTCTCAGTAAATTGCTAAGGGCTTTGAAATGCTTTAAAAAGTCATTTTTTTTCCTTATTATTACTGGTTGTCAACTTTGGCGATACATTGGAACCACTGGGGGAACACACAATCCCAGATCAATTAAATCAGAGTTTCTCGGGGTTAGGACCCTGGCATCAGCATATTTATAGCTCTTGAGGTCCTGCTGATGTGCAGCCAAGGTTGATAAACATATTGTATGTAGAGCATTATTTCTTCATCTGAGGCCAAGTGAGAAAGGCATTGATCTTATTCTGTAGCTAGCTTTACCTTGTTATTCAAAATAGGAAGCTTGCGAGTGGAGGGAGGTTCTGGGAAGATGGAAGTAACAGTGATATAGTTTTTTAATCTTTCTGTATTTCTACACAGAAACAGACAGAACAACTAAATAGAAAAACCAAAACCCCATGAATGATATATGTAACCAAACTGGGTACAAGATATTGCCAGAGACCACAAAGTAAGAAAAGCTGATGGCAAACCCCAGACATTGTCTGCCTGAAAAGATACAGAGAAGCAACTGGGGATCTGAAGGAGTAAGACAAGGAGATCCACAGAACAGTGGGTTTGAGGCCACAGCTCAGTGGGATAGAGCCCCACCCAGAGGAGAAATTCCTGGAAGCCGAATCAAATTGAATAGAGCAAGGTCGATAAAAATGAAGGAAAGATGGGCACCTGGGTGGCTCAGTCGGTTAAGCGTCTGCCTTTGGCTCAGATCATGATTCCAGGGTCCTGGGATAGAGCCCTGCATCCGGCTCCCCACCCAGTGGGGAGTCTGATTCTCCCCCTACTCCTCCCCCCTGCTCATGCTCTCTCTCACTCTCATTCTCTCAAATAAATAATTAAATTATTAATTTTTTTTTAAATGAAGGAAAGAGAAGGTCCCCGCAACATGGGGGAGACAGAGTCAAGAACTCTTCCAAACAAAATAGTTGACTCCGAAATATGGAAGGCAAAACACTAAACTTTAAAAAAACACTTATCTTTGGTGGTAAATTTCTGAAATTTTGCGCTTCAGCTTCCCATGCTTCTTGTTATTTTATTTTATTTCTTTTAAAGATTTTATTCATTTATTTGACAGAGAGAAAGAGGTCACAAGTAGGCAGAGAGGCAGGCAGAGAGAGAGGGGGAAACAGGCTCCACGCTGAGCAGAGAGCCCGATACAGGGCTCAATCGCAGGGCCCTGAGACCATGACCCGAGCCGAAGGCAGAGGCCCCAACCACTGAGCCACCCAGGCGCCCCTATTATTTTATTTTTAAGATTTATTTATTTTTATTTGCGAGAGAAAGAGAGAGAGAGAGAGGTGCAGAGGGGGAGGGGCAGAGAAAGTCTTAAGTAGACTCCTTGTTGAGCACAGAACCCAAAGTGGGGCTTGACCTCAAGACTCTGAGATCATGACCTGAGCCGAAACAAAGTCAGATGCTTAACCAACTGTACCACCCAGGCGCCCCTATGCTTCTTGTTATTTAATACTCCCCCCCCCGCCCCCGAGCATGTACAGCTGGAATCGCAAGCATGTATTTGGTAATGTATATATGTTACCCAAGCCATATATATACACTTAAATTAATATGGAGAAACAGTACTCTAAACTATGAGCACCTGAACTAGCTTATACATCCCAAACGCGGTGCTGGTGGGACCCACCTAGAGATCCCCAAAGTGAAGCCTGGTATCCGCTTCACCCCGTGAACCCAAACTGGGTAATCAAGAATGAAAGTGCAACACTCCGAGATTGACTATGAAGACCAGCCTCCCGTGTCATAACTTTCCACTGTAGCCATGGTATCGTTCAGACATTATGAAAGCAATAAATGCTAACCAAATGAATGGGTCTAAAATAAGAATGAATGTAGAGCGTAAGGAAAACTTTAAATCAGTTTTTTTAAGTGAACTTTAAAAATCAAGTAAGCATTTAAGGAAAATTACTTAATTTATTGAAAATTGTTTAAAACGTTGAATTTGAAAACACCCTACCATTGGACTCCACTGTATTTCAGTAACCCTAAAATCACGTCTCAGTCTTTTCTCTGCCGTGACTAACATATGAGCCACTTCAGGAGCATATATAATATCTTACCATTGTCTGCATATTAACCGTGATGCTAGCCTCCTCTCAGCCTTAAAGGAACATATTGGAATGCAAGTGAGAGATAAGATCTTAAGTCCCCTTTATTTAAAAAACAAGGGAAAATCTTGGAAAAATTCAGTACAACTATTGTCAATAACTACATAGTGGTTAGGGCGTTGGCCCTGGAACAGACTTAGGTTTGATGGGTATTCCAACCACTGCTTCAGGCTATGTCTCCAGATAAATGACCTCACGTCTCTAAGCCTCATTTTCTCCATCTGTAAAATGGGTTTAATAATTGTATGCTTGCTGTTGATAATAAAATGAAACAATGAATGTAAAGCATTTAGCACAAACCCAAAACGTTGTCTGCTAATAATAATAATAATTTCCAGTAACAATCCTCAGTATGAATGGCAATACAAAAAATGCCTGGAAACCAATTAATTTAAATAGTCTGTTTCATTCTTAATAAAACTCTTTCATTCTTTATAGATTCCCCTCACATAGTACTCACGTTGATAAATCACTTATTACTAATTTTTAAAAATTATGAGTACCTACTCTGTATAAGCTGCAAGCATATTTGATGGGAATTAGAAAATCTAGTATTAGGTGGTTTCCCACCTTATTTGGCTTGTATTTGCATATTATTAAAGTTTCAAAGTACACTTTTAACAAAGGATCATTTTACTGCCCAAATAACATCCTGAGATGGCATATCTGACCCCGGCAGGCAAATGGGGAGCTGGGCGGAGCCTGCAGTTGCCCAGCATGGGGCGGCCCTCAAGGTCCAAGAGGTGGGAGGGGCGTGGGGCCACAGATCCTCCAGCTGGCAGCGGAGAAGCCCTGACTCATCCTAACACTTGGGTTCTCAGTTGTCCAGGGCCCCGGGAACTGGGGAAACAAGGCACCCTCACTTTTAGACGTGGAGTCAGAGGAGTATGGCAACCATACACGGTTGCAAATGATTCAGAGTTACTTCTCGCCGAGACAACTAAATCAACGGACGGGCTTAGCATTTGTGCAAAGACTTAGAACCTGTTTGGCGTGGTGCAGTTTTACTGTCTGTGATCTTTCCAGTCATTTTTGTCTACTAGCTGTTGGCCCGGAGAATTATTTACATTTTAATTACAAGTGCTCAACCCCCTCTAGGAGGAGAGTGAAGCAGCTTATTTACTTCCTACTGGCAGGCTTCTGAGGAAGCAGCTTAGCCAGGCTCGCTGAGCCGCTGAGCCGTTGAACCAAAATGAAGTAACTCAAGGAAGAGCGGCACCGGGTCCTTGTGCCTTGCTGCTCCTCTGCTGGGGCTTCTCCCGGGGACCCAAACAGAAATGAGCGGCTCAGTGCAGCAAGCCAAATCCTGCCGCATTTTTGTCACCCTCCCTCTTCTCTGGGTGAAGCAAACTGCTAACAGATTCTATTTGCATAGATGTAGAGCACTCATCAACTGAGCATCACGAGGGAGTGAGTTTGTTCTCTGTGTGCCTTTTCAGATAAGCTTATCCCTTTAATCATTTAACCTTTTCCTTGTTTACGAAGAAATATTTAGGAATATTAATCAGCCTCATCCCCCATCTAAAACAAAATACACTAAACAGGAAGCAAACTTCCCTTGATGACCCGTGGTCATTGTTAGGGATTAGTCACTGAGATGTACTCTGACACCCACGTAAACTGGGAGGGGAGAGGACTCATTTGCCCCAACATTAAATAATCCGAGCTTCTGGTTACTATCTTTCTGTCTCTTCCTTCCCTGTCTGGCTGCCTGGTTCCAACAGCCCTTTTCTCCACTTCTAACGTGCTATTTCTAATCTGCCGTGAACTGGGAAATCAGATAAGCCTGTTTCCTAGAACTAGGAAATCAGATAAACCTGTTTCCTAGAACTAAACGCCTGACATAATGTTCTATGAACGGAGTGCATAAACTTCAGTGCACACTTGCCTATTAGTTAGGATGCTTTGGGCTGTAAATAATTGAAAATCCCAAGTCATGGTGGCTTAAGCAATAAGGTAATATACTGTGTCATTGAACAAAGAGGTTCCAAGGAGGATAGAGTCCAGGCACAACAGCTCAGGCCCTGTTTTACTCCTGGGGAATTCTACCCACTCTGCTTTCTTCCACACTTGGCTTCATCTTCCAGCTGGTGGCAATGTGGCTGTCGTGGTTCCAAGCAGACACATCGCTGTTCCAAGAAAGAGGAGAGAACATCACCTTCTGTGTTTCTTTTAGGGGAAGGAAACCCTTTCCAGACCGACCCTACCCCCCTCCAGCCAACTTCCCCCTCAGGGCCTAGAATTGCCTTGCCAAAATCAACCTCTGACCGGGGGCTAGAACTCCCAGGATTGACTTGAGCTAACCAGCATCCACCCTGGACCAAACTGGAATTCTCTGAGGAAAAAGGAGATATCGGGAAGGGACCCAACAACGTATGCTAGAAATTGAAATGATTGCCTGCTCATGATTTTTAAACATTTTTTTGTAGATTTGCAACTATGTCTATAATTAGTTCAGATGTGGAGCAGATCACTTCTAGAAAGGTGAAGTATTGTTTAAATTAAAGTGAAATGGTAACCAGAGATATTTAGTAAACAACTAACATTTGAACTATATGTACCTATAAATGAAGACAAAGTTTGGCGATTGCTTCTCTGTGAATATTATAGCACTTGAATGACTCCACCCAGAGGAAAAAGACTACAGAGCTTGTTACAAGGAGATGTTCACAGGAGGGGGCCGTTGGGTGAAGGAAGGGGAGGCTGTAGAGGAGACTGGCCTGGCACAAAGGCCAGAGAGCCCTCAAATGACTGCAGGTAAATAAGTGCAGGAAGATCCTGGGAGCCATATGTTCTTCATGAAGCACATCAAGAAGGAAGTCTTCAGACCTAGACCATTCTTTAGGATGTAAGCAGTCATGGATAAATTAGGCAAATTTATATCTTCTGTTTCTTTCCTTGCAGCTCTAGAAAGCTTCTTCCTATATAAGGAGCTCAAATGAGCAGCTCTTCAATTAACATAAGAGTACATAGACCTGTTCTTAGATCAACTAATAGACCCTTCTCATTTTATAGAGTTGAAGCTTCCAGAAGACATCAGCTCTTCCAAGTGGTCCTGAACTCTCCTCCTCACCTCCGAGTGGGACCTGATGTTACTTCCCTGCTGCCTTAGCACTCTGTGCATCCTTCCAATGCCCACACTTACCACACTACATTACAACACTTGGTTTTTGTCTT
>JAPYYJ010001600.1:0-13962 GCA_028533885.1 Nasua narica | reverse complement strand
GGTTTGTTTCAACCCTTTAAACATGGAAAACCCACCCTTAGCTTGACAGCCACGCAAAAGCGCTGTGTGCTCGATGTGGCCCATGGGACGCGTTCGCCGACTCCCAGAGAGGCAGGTAAACGTGCCGGTTAAAAACGTAGATTCAGTAAATGTCATCTTGGCTCTGGGCGGAAACGCGGCATGGCTTTGGGTCAGTAATTTCAGGTACCAGGGAGAGGTTGTGTTCCCAAGGCTTCGAGCTCCTGAGTCTGGCATGAGCGTGGGGTGATTGCCACCAGCAGCAAACATTCGTTCAGTCGCGGTGAGGCGCGAGGCATGGTCCCGATGCCTCCCCATGACTGATCTTGCTTGGGTCTCCAACAATCATATGCAGTCGAAATCCTCATGCCCAGGGGGTCGGAGCTGACACGCACTCTGGTCACCCCACTCCAGAGCCATCACAGCAGACAGACCCCCACAGAAGTATCTGGGGCAGCCGCAGGGAAGGGGGGAGGGGAGAGGGAGGGGTGGCCGCAGGTAAGGGGGGGAGGGGAGAGGGAGGAGGAAGGCGATCACTCCTTCAGCCCCGGTCATAGTTAGATACCACTGATCAAATTGCACAGTGGGTTTTTGGCAAGCATTTTTAAGTTGTGTGTATATATATATAAATGAGGATATGTGCTCATTGTTATAAAAATCAGTCACAGAAACGAACCAAGAAGAAAGTAAAAAATCACCCCAAATCCTGCTCCCGACGACGAGCCCTGGTACTGTTGCAGTGAGCGTTCTCGGGCCCCTCTGTCTGATTATAAACACATATGCACGCGGTTTTAAATGAACGGGAGCAGACTCCGCAGGCTGTTGTGTAAGACGCTTTTTCCTCTCGACAATATGTTGTGGACATTGCTCCACGTCAATACATACAGAGAGGCGGTTTCGCATTAAGTGGCCACATCCTGTTCGCTCCTGTGTACAATCGGGATTCGTAAATGCACACGCGGCATCCAGTCCCATGGGGCCACCAAAGGGAGCCTTTGTGGGACTGTGCTTGGGGCAGCCCTGGGGGCCGAGCCACGCCACGGCTGCCACAGCGGGAGTCTCGGACTTGCCAAGTGAGTGGGCGAGTCCTTCGAGGGTGGGCCCCCCGGGGCGGCGTCGGCAGGGCTGTTGGAGAGGGTGGGTGGCCCCAGCCAGCTCCCTGGAAAGGCATCGCTGTCCTCCGGGACCCGGTTCCCTTTGGGGTCCTTTTCGAGGCGCTGTAGTAAGGCATGGCAGATGGCTCCATTTTATGCAAAGACCTACACGTCGGAAAAACAGATGATTTTTCCTTGGGAGAGTGTGGTTAGTGGTTAAGAGCAGTTCACCACTTTTGTGATCCTGGGTGAGTTGTTGAAATCTCCAAGATGCAGCTTTCCCACCTGTAGAGTGGGTGTAATAGTGGTCCCAGAGCCACGGAGCAGTCGTCAGGAGTAGGTGAGAGGCTGAGGCCAAGTCAGGATCCTTTGTCTGGCATGTGTTCCATGACTGTGGGTTCCCTCCTGCCCCTCCATGCCCCCAGCCCTCCTCTTCCTCCTCGTCCTCTTCCTCTTCCTTGGAGACGTGCAGCTTTCCTCCGACACCAGCCTAGACCAACGGGGTGGGGATGGGGTGGGGGGAGCCGAATCTCCACTCCGGGACGGGCTTCTCCAAGGAGGGGCTGGGAGTTCTGGGGGTCAGACTGGAGGAGACGAGCCTTGGGGCGTGTCGTGGGTTCTCCAGTCCCTACAGGGAGCAAACATGGGAGATGAGGGACTGAGGATCAGACCTCCATCTGCGGGGGAACTGCTGGGTCTCCCAGGATGGTCGGTAAAGGAGGGGCAGAAGGGGGGTAACAAGCACCCATCGCTGCAGGGCTGTGGGTGTATGTGGGGATGAGCTGAAGGAAATCTTTCCAGAGCGGTCTATGAGAACAAAGGTCAGTGGACGCTCCCTGCTGAAGCTGTTGATGGGAAGTGGAGGGTGCAGAGGGGCAAAGAAGGAAGGTGCTGCTTCTCACCTGCTCCCGGGGGGCAGGCAGGGGCCCCAGCTGCCGCCTCTGCGATTTGCATTCAGCCCTCGTCTCTGACAAACTGGCAGGCAGCGGCCTGCTCCCAGAGATGTGCTATTTTAAGTGCTTCCCCTCCGCCCCTAAGGGTGCCATGTGTTTATCTTGCCTTCCAGTTAAAAGGGAAAATCAATTTCACTCTTACCTTAGGAAGGTTTGGGGGTGGGGGCTGTGGGGTGGCTTCATTTCATTAAAGTGAAAGCAGGAGTGGGGGCAAGGAGGGCTGCAGAGTCCCACACCCGTGGCTAGTTATGAACAAACGACTGCCTGTTGTTTATTATCCCTCCAGACTGCGGGGCCCCCGGAGGTGTGGGGCTCGGCTCTAACCCGGGGCTGGAGCTCGTCCAAGGATGGGTGGATAGATGGGTCTGCTTGGCTCTGAGCTCTGGACGCCATTCTCTTGGATGGACAAGGGCTGTGGCCTGGGCTCTGGGTCTTAGCTGGGTTGTTTTAAGCTTGGCTGGGCTAGGCTGGGTTGGGCTAGCCTCCTCGGCCCCCCTCATCCCCCCACCATAATGGCGGTCCCCTTGGTGTCTGCATTTCTACCACCCATCTTCTCAGCGGCCCATGAGGAATCCCAGTTCCAGCCTTTGGTCCCAATGGGGGCTGCTCACACCACCTCCTGCTCTGAGACTCAGGGCCCAGGGGACTGTCCTTCTCTGGAGAGAGGCTGAAGCAGACAGGGGGGGCTTTCCATCCATGGCGCAGAGATGTCTGACCAGCGAAGGACCAACCAGAGGGCCCTCTTTCCTGTCTCTGAAAGTTTTCGCTGAGAAGAACATTTGGAGTGGAAGGGGTAGAGAAAGGAGTTCCTTGGGGGGATTCTGGAAAAGGGGTCTTCCTGCAGAGCAGTAAGCCTCGTAGTAAAAGGCAGCTGTCTTTTCCCAAAGACTGCCAACCCGGACTAAAGGCTGCTGGGTAAGAGCGTGGGTTTGTGGGCTGCTTTTCTTTCCCATCCGGCCACTTATTTAGCTAGCATCTTGGGAGAATCCTTAGGTCCCAAGCCATTAAAAAATCTCCTCACCTTCCCATTGAATGTCCCCTCCAGTCCATGGGGCTGATAGGGACTGCAGCAAGGGCCAGAAAATGCTCCTGTCCCCAAGTCGCTTCTGATCCAAAGGGGTCCAGATCCGGGAATAGACTCATCGAGGTAGGTGCTCTTAGGCAGACAGGAGCCAAATGCTGCGGGAATGCACGTGTGGGAGCGATTACCACCGATGGAGACCTGCAAGAGAAAGGTTCGGTGGGGGGAAGGGAGGCTTCAGCTGTCCCTCAAAAGGTGAGCCAGGATTTAAAAGGTAAAACAGGTGAGGAGTGACCCAGCCCAGGGAGTAGCCTTGATAGATGTTCAGTGATCTGATGTGTATGGCGGACAGGAGGCAGTGATTGGGTGGGGGCAGGGGCGGTGGGGGACAGCCCCAGAACCGTGGTGCCCTGAGGCCAAGGGGGTTTGGGACTCTGCTCTCTCATTTTATCTTCATACCGATCCTTCAAGGTCAGCACGAGTGCCCCCAATTTACAGATAAGAAAGAAACTGAGGCCCCTGAAGAACATGTGACTTGCCCAAGGTCGGTGAAATGGTAGGATTCAAATTTGAGTGCATCTGATCCCAGAGGTCCTACAGCCAGAAACAATGGGTTTAGGCATTTGGAATTTATGTTGGAGGCAATAGGGAGGGGCTGAGGGTCTTAAAGGTTTTGAGGAGAGGAACGGAAGAGTCTTCGCTGTTGCCTTGAGAAGATCACTTTTTAAGAGTGGTGGGACGTGGATTGGCTCCCGGGAGCGCGGATGGTTTGGGAGCCACAGTGGGCTGGCAAACGGCCAGACTGAAGAGAGGGAGCGATGGCAGCGGCAGTGAAGGGTCCGGGAGGGGAAGGAGAAGCAGAGCTTTGTGATAGCAGACGGCGGGGCAGGGCCAGGACCCGTGGAACTGACAATGGGGGGTTCCCGCCACCATCTCGCAGAAACCATGGGCTGGAGGTACCCAGAAGTTCAAGCGGTCCACACTCCTGCCCCTGCCCCTGTGCCTGATGCCCCTGGTAAACCAGGGGGGCTTTGGGAATCCAGTGAATGGCTCCTCCAGGATTCAAAACCACCCGAGCACTCTACCTCCCAGAGGTTTCACGTCCTCCTGCCTGGATGCTTCCAGCTGTTAGAAAGGTCACCTTCCAATTTAAATGAAACCTGCCTCTCTGCAGCCTCCCGCGGTCTGTCCAGTTCTGTTTCTTGGGACAAAACAGAAAGGGTCTGATGCATATTCCATATGCCTGGCACCAGGTACTTGATGACAATTCTCCTGTTCTCCCAAACTCTTTCCATCTCTAGGCTCTATAGTAAAGATGGTAATAATGTGAAAAGTTATTGTGCCTTCCCTGTCCCAGGGGCTGGGCCGAGAGCTTCACACATGCTATCTCGGGGGCTGGATCATGAATAGCTTTGAAATGCCTTTGTAAGGCATTTTCCATCGTTATCCCAAAGACATAAGGGCTCATTGCAGAATTTTAAGTAGGAGAGGGGATATTTTAGGAAGACCACTCAGGTGGCCAGTGTGAAAAGTACCTGGAGGGATAAGGTAAAGTGGGAAGGCTCTCGGTGAATGAATAGGGTCTGAACTTGAGTGGTGGGAAAGAGTGTGGCAGACAGGGATAATGAGAGTGACATTCAAGGGTCAAGTCAACAGAAGCCGGGGAGTGGTTGGACCTGGGAGATGAAAGGGAAGAGGCCAGGGTATCTTCAGATTTTTGTCCCAGGTGGATTCCATGAAACAGAAAGTCTAAGAGAAGTATCTGGATCCTTTTGAAGGTGATGAGAAGGAACAGAGATTACATTTGGCTTTGTACGTGTGGAGCTGTAGACATCAATGGGGTAGTATGTATTGATTTGTAACAGCCCTTTATTGAGGATCAGCTATGTACCAGGCACTCTGCTAGGTGCTAAGGTTATGAAAATTTGGGCACTCTGTTCTTCATGGGCTTATTATCTAGTGAAGGGAGACATATGTATAAATAGCCCAGTATAAAAAAAAATTCGTATTACAAGATTTTCTTTAGTAGGTGAATGGATAACCTGTGGTACATTCATGCAAAAGAATATTATTCAGTGCTAAAAAGAAGTGAGCTATTAAGCCATGAAAAGACACAGAGGAAGCTTTGGCATATATTACTAAGTGAAAGAAGCCAATCTGCAAAGTCTACACACTGTATGATTCCAACTATCTAACATTCTGGACAAGGCAAAACTATGAAGACAGTGAGAAGATCAGTGGTTGCCAGGAGTTGGGGGAGAGAACAGGATGAGTAGGCAGAATGCAGAGAACTGTGTGATACTGCAATGATGGATAAATGTCAGTGTACATTTGTTAAAACCCTTAGGAGGTACAACACCAAGAGCAAACTCTAACGCAAACTATGGGCTTGGCGTGAAAATGTCTTGTCAATGAGGTTGGCCGATTGCAACAAATGCACCGCTCTAGTGGGGGAGGTGGATATAAGGGGGGATGCGCATGTGTGGGGACTGTGGGTATATGGAAAACTATCAGTACTTTTTGCTTAATTTAGCAGTGAACTCAAAACTGCTCTAAAAATAAAGTCTATTTTAAAAGTGAGTATTACAAGATGCAAAGATTGAAATCTGTGTAGGGAATAGAATCCTGAAGGGGGGGGGGTTGTCAGGAAGGGCTTCTTCATGGAGGGGACCTTGACTTGTGAGGGACATTCAGCGGAGGCTGGTGGATAGCTCAGGAGAGGACTCTAGGCGGGTGATAATGATTCAGAATTCATCAGGTCATCAGTGGAAGCCAGGGAACCTGGGGCAGAGTGAGTCAAGGTCAGAAGAAAAGAATCATGAAGGTGGGACCCCAGCTAGGCCAGTGCCTGAGGGGAGGGAAGACCTTGGAGAGGATGAAAAAGGGAGGGGGAGGATGGGACAAGAACTGTATGAGATGAAAGGAGGGGGCTGCCAAGTGGAGAGTATACAAGAGTGGCACTGGTGACCTGGGAAATGAGGGAAATAGTTAAGCCACTGAGACTCATTTTTTTTTAAAGATTTTATTTATTTATTTGACAGAGAGAGAGAGAGAGAGAGGTCACAAGTAGGCAGAGAGGCAGGCAGAAAGAGAGGGGGAAGCAGGCTCCCCACCGAGCAGAGAGCCCGATGCGGGACTTGATCCCAGGACCTCAAGATCATGACCTGAGCCAAAGGCAGAGGCCTTAACCCACTGAGTCACCCAGGTGCCCGAGACTCATTTTGAACCCTAAGGAGAGATATGCTGGGTCATCTGAAAATGAAAAATAGTTCAGGGACCAAGAGTACTGGACTGTAGCCTACTTTGTATGTCTAGGAAATCTGACCTAAGAATGTGCTGGCCAGAAGGAAGTTGGTCACAGAGCAGAAGAAAGGGAGAGTGCCCAGAGAAAAGATTGGCAGTGGCCACCCCAGGATTGTCTAGAAGAGAGGAGACCTTGACCTTCAGTCTCAGCAAATTCTATTCTTAAAGACAGGTACAGAGGGTTTAAGCCATAAGACTTTGAGTTTTCTTGTCCTAATACAAGACCATCTGAAGGACAAGACGGATGGACGCAAAACGCTGTAGTGGCCTCTAGTCCCTTCGTTCCACCAGCCATCTTTGCTCTGAGTCCGTTCCGCAAGCGGCCTTCCAGCACTCGTGCAGATTTGCCCTTAAGTTGCCAGGTCCTGAGTCTAGCCTTTCCCAGTGGAGATTGAGAAATTGGAATTTGGGTATTTATCTCCAGCTGCTCATCAAATCCCCCACATGTCTTTTCTTCTCCTCACTTGGCCTCGTATTTCATCAACAGAATGAAACTCCCTCATCCATCTTCTACCCTCACCACCACATCTACTGATCTACAGATATTTGTGTCTAAACCTATAGTCAGTGTCTTCCCTTTCATAACAGGGATGAAGGACTCTTGCGTTTATGTCCAAATCCTCCATTTATGCCCTGGATACATACCAGCTCACCTTCTCAAGGACATTATTCCTTCCATTTCCTCCTGTCTCTCTGCCAAATCATCCTCACCTGCAGATGTTCATGTTCTGGAATAACCCATCTTTTGAAAACCCCTCTAACCGACCAGACATCTCCCTCCAGATATTGTCCTATTTCCCTGATTCTCTGCACAGCAAGTCATGTCAAATAAATAATCAGCTACAATCACTATCGTCACCCCTTCACCTCAGATTCTCCCTCTGAGATTTTCTAACTTCTCTTGTCAAGATTACCTGTGATCCCCATCCTCCCAAATCCGACAGTTGTTCCTCATTGGCGCTCAACCCTGATGACTCCTCCCTCTTCCTTAAAACAGCTCCCCTCTTGGCTTCTGGGACACCCACTCTTCTTGATTCCTTCCCACTTCATGGCCCTCTCTTCAGTGTCTTTGGCAAGCTACTCATCCTCCATTTGTTGGATGATCACTAGCTCCCCAAACTATGTCCTCAGCCTTGACCGCCTCCGAGCCTCACACTCAACCTGTCGCACAGTTGACAGCACTCCATGGATGTCTGTCAGGCCTCTGGGATGGCACATGCCCAAAGCTGAACTCTTAATTTCCTCACACAAATCTATGCTCCATCAGGAATGGGGCCTCCATCTTACCCCGTTCTCAAACCAGACACTTGGGAGAGCCACCTTTGATTCTTCCCATGCTCTGTCCCACAGTGAGGCCAACTATGAGTTCCAGTGGTTCTACCCAGAAATGATACTCTGGTTCTATCCAATGCTCCACGTTACTGTAGCCATCACCTCTAGCAGATGTCGTAAGTTGCCCGGGCACCCATTCCTCCAGCGGCGTAGTCCTTCTGCAGGAATTCCTCTCAGCTGAAGAGAACCCTCTTGCCCAAGGCCGTGTTCCCTCCCCAGGCCCACATCCCACCATCCAGGGACTGGTTGATTCTAAGGTCTGAACACCTGGCCCTCTGTCCTCCATCAAGGACAGCCCTGCGGGGGTTCTCCCAGCTCAGGGGGCTCCCTTGCCATGGGCCAAGGGCTCAAAGGGCTCAGCTGTAACTTCTTCACAGTTTGATTTCTCCCTGTGCCCAACCCTGCTTTCCTCACTCCCCCACAGGTGTCAGCCCTGAGCGCAGTCCCCAGGAAATGACCTGTATGCGAATCACAGAATTCCAGGGTCTGTCTCCTGGGGAACAATCTACACCATTCTAGTCAAGACCACCATGACTTCTCCCCACAGCAACCATTCAACCAGTCTCTCTGTTTTGGCCCTTGCCTCCCTATAATCTGTTCTCCATGTAACCACCAGACTGGTCTTCATAAAACAAAAACTGCAGCAACTCCCCTGCTTAAATCTCTATCCATTCTCTGTTGCACTTGGACTAAAATCCATCCCACCCACCACTGGGCCTAGTGTGGTCTGAGGTCATTGACGCTGGGCTTCTTTCTGTTCTTTAGACACCCCAAGCTGTTTTCCACTTTAGAGACTTTGCATTAGCTGTTCCCTTGGCCTGGAATGCTCTTCCCCCAATATCCCCATGGTTGGCTCCTTATTTTCATTCAGACCCGAGCTCAAATGCCACCTCTCTAGAGAAGCTTTCTCTGACTACTTGGTCTAATGCAGGTTCTCTATGTAGGATCCCTTGCCACTTCACCTCATATTATTGTTATCATAATACTTACACTCATGAAATCTTACTGTTTGTCTATTTCTTGACCTAATTTAGTCAGGGCCCCATGCCTCAAATGCAATCTTCACTGAGAGTGAGGACTGTGCCCATATCATTGAGTGTTTTAGTGCTGCATCTACAATACTCACAAGTGTGCAAGGGGGTAAAAGGATGAATGAATGAATGAATGAATGAATGAATGAATGAATGACGGTTTCTAGGAGTCAGCATGCCAGAATCTAATTACTCTTGAGTCATCCTAAAGAGGTTTAGATGCAATGAATGTCTCCCTAGGACACAGCACTAAGCCCCTTTGGTCACCAACATCAAAGACCACAGACAGAGAAGTCAAGTACAGAAAGGACACAAATCATTCATCAGATTCAGTAACGAGGAGATTATTGGTGACCTTGAGGAGAATAGCTTCAGTGGAGTAGAGGAAGCAGAGGAATTAAATTGCAGCAAAATGAGAATGAATAGAAGGGCAAGAAATGAATACAGAAAACTCTTAGAAGGAATTTGTCAGGGATGGAAAATAAAGGCTTACTTGTTTCTGTTGATTGAGATGGGCTGTGCTTGGTTATAAATCTAGCGGAAAATTACTGACCTGGTAGCGCCATGAGCACCCACTAACACTCATAGGCCACTGGCAGTACAAGGCTGTCTTCAAAGCTCTTGATGTGTGTATTTGTTTTCTGTTACTGTGGAACAAATTGCCACAAATTCAGCAGCTTAAAACAACACATATTTATCATCTCGTAATTTTTGTGGGTCAGGAGTCCTCACATGGCATAGTTGGGTCCCCTGCTCTGGGTCTCACCACCTACAATCGAGGTGTTAGCTAGGTTGCATTTTCATCTGGAGACTCAACTGGGGCAGAATTCACTTCTAAGCTCACTCAGATTGCTAGCGTAATTAATTTTGTTGTGGTTGTAGCACAGGGGGCCACGGATTCCCACTGGCTATTGGCTAGAGGCTCCCCTGGGTCCTAGAGGCCACCTGCAGTCCCTAGAGAATTCCCAGGTTTCCCCAGGGTGTCTGCTTACTTCACTGAGCCAGGAAAGAAAGTCTGTATCTCAAGTCTTCTAAGACAGAGTCCTACGTAATGTGACATAATTATGGGAATGCCATCCTATCGCCTTATCACCTTTGCCATATACAATTGGTTGGGAGCAAGCCACAGGTCCTGCCCCTACTTTGCAAGGGGATTTCATGATGGCCCAGAGAGCATGAGGTGAGAATCTGGGGGGACTTTAGGGTCTATCCACTTAACTAATTTAATCCTCACAAAGCTCTATGGGGTGGATCTTCTTGTTATCTTCATTTTATGGAGTAGAATGCTGGCAGTGAGAGAGAAAGAGTGACAGACAGAGCAAGACCCCTCAGGCAGCAGGGAGGGGGACAACATAGCATCAGCTGGAGAATTCTTCTGTAATTGGAGGAGAAACACCTCGGCCACTGATCCTGGAGAGGAACGAGGAAAGGATCCAGATTAGCTTGTAATATTGGGGTAAGCTCCTAGGTATCTACCCAAAAGAAATAAAAATATATGTCCAAAAGATGTGTACGTAAATGTTCATAGCAGTATTGTTCATAGTAACCAAAAAAAATGGAAACAACTCAAATGTCCATCACCTGGTGAATACATAAACAAAATGTGTTTTATCAGTTGATGGAACATCATTTTGCAATAAAATGGAACCAACTTCTGTTGCACGCTACACCATGGACAAGCCTGGAAAACATTATGCTCGGACACAAAAGATTACATATTGCATGACTCCACTTGTATCAGATGTCCAGAAAAGTCAAGTCTATAGAAACAGCAAGTAAATTCGTGGTTGCCTAGGGCTGGGGGGAGGGATGGAGCATTACTGAAAGTGGGCACCAGATTCCTTTTGCAGGTGATGGAAATGGTCTAAGATTAAAATGGCTGATGATCATACAATTCTGTCAATACATTCAAAATCATTAGATTGTACACATCAGCGGGTGAATTTTATGGTATGTCAATTACACCTCATTAAGCCGCTAAAAAAAAAAAAGATTGGGGCAGTAAGTTGGCAGAGTACTTCCCACCCCTGCCAATTGGTCTTTTTCTCTCCCACAGAGGGAAGGTCATAGGCTAAGAGTGAGGGGTGTGGTGTAGGGGTGAGGGGGGTTGTCCAGGGGGCATGAAGAGTAAAAAGCCAGGAGTAGGGGGCACCTGGGAGGCTCAGTCATTAGGCGTCTGCCTTTGGCGTCCTGCCTTTGGCTCATAATCCTGGGGTCCTGGGATCGAGCCACACGTTGGGCTCCCTGCTTGGCGGGAAGCCTGCTTCTCCCTCTCCCACTCCCCCTGCTTGTGTTCCCTCTCTCACTGTGTCTCTATGTCAAATAAATAAATAAAATCTTAAAAAAAAAGATCTAGATTAAAAAAAAAGCAGGGAGTGGAGACTATAGACGAAGCTGATGTGTGGAGGGTCATCATCGGCAGAGCCGAAGGTCCCACCCTGGAGGAGACAGTGAGCCGGTCATGTCCCCAGTCTACAATGTATTTTCTAAGACCCTAAGCGGAAAAACAAGAGTCACCAGATTGAACCAGACTTGGCATTTTGCTTCTTGGGATGGGAAAAAAGACAAGGAGGTTGAGGGCCTTGGAAGAAGGGATCAATATGATGGTGACAGCATCTCAGAGAGACAGGGAAGGAAGCAATTGCGGGACTCCGGGAGGAGCTGACGGATGGGGCACTGTGGAGAGTTCAGACATAGGGGTCGCAAGAAGGCCAAGGGCCAAGCACAGTGGGAGTGAGGGTCTGCAGGGACAATCAGAGGTGGTGCTGCATATGCTTTTCCTTTCGTGAGGCCTGAGCATCCCGTCCTGATGTGCGGTACGCCGCGCAGAGCAGAGTAGACGGCCGCCTCCCTTGGCGTAGGCCAACTTCAAAGAGTCTCTTTGGCAGCCCAAGCAACGGGCTTTGCAGCCAGCTTGAGCGCATTTCAAACCTTGCTTCCGCCACTTTCTGGGTTCCTTGGGGAAGTTGCTGATGAGCTCTCAGCTGGTTAGTTTTCCTGGCCTGCAAACTCGGGATGATATCGTATAGTGTCTTGTAGGGCCACTGTGAGGAAGAGATGGGACTTGGCCAGAAGCACAGGGTATGGTGATGGCCTGAAGGGTCCCCTTACCAAGGGCGGGCTGACAGAAGTGTCAGCTCACAGCCTCCGAGTTCCATGGCGGAGCTGCGACGAGCCCACAGTTGGGTTTGGGACCCAAGGGCAAATTGCACATTGGTGCTTGCGACCCTTCATCTTCCAAAGCTCAGCCTGTTGGTCCAGCCCGAGGATGTCTGTCTGACCCCAGCTCCCGGGTGGCGGGACACTCCACAGTCTGCACAGTATCTGCCTGTCTGCAAGCAGGTGCTTTCCGGTCCTCACTGTCACTGGTGGAAACGCCGGCGCCCAGGCCACCAGGGCTCCTCGTGCTGACAGTGGCTGGGGCCCTTGGATCATCCATCCGAGGGAGGAAAATACAAAAAACGCAACCCCTTGGGTCTTCAAATACTCGCTTGGGGAGTGGGGTGGGCGCAATCTCTTCCATCAGATGCCTCCCTGGGGCTGAGAACCTCCTCTCGCCGGCCAGCCGGCCCTTTGGAGGCGAGAGCCAGTCCAGCCCAGCCTCCCTTTCACGCTCCAAGTCCCACAGGAAGGAGGATCAATGCTCTCCGCGTCTCCTGGAGACAGCCCGTGCGTTCCTGCTGGCTATTGACAGCCTAGCCGCTCTCTTGTATCTTCCATACTTCATTTGTGAAAAGAACTGTAATTACCCTCAAGGAGTCATTGGAGAAAAGTGAACAAATTGAAAAGGACTGGAAATGGGCACCTCTGGCTGCGGAGAAAACACTTTCCATATTGAACCGTCCTCTCTCGGGCCTGTGTGTTCCCATTTGCTCGGCCCTTAGCATTTCTGCGGAAAACTGTGGCAGCCTTTGTGACCACCCCGACAATGGGCGTTTGACATGGAGGGCAGCGAGATTAATGAAAGACCCGAGTTTTCCATTTCTCCCTTCCACAGCTAACTACTTTCCTTTCAACTCCTACTGCTAAATAGCTCGGACAATTAATAAAGCTTTGGTTGTGCTTCATTTTTTTTCCCCCTCCCTTCTTTTCTTCCCACACAGTTGGTTGTTGACGCTGCCTTAACCTGACCATTCAGTGGCCTTGTTAACTGGTCCGGAGACTCAGATCTTGCCAAGTGTGGAGAGTTATAGGATCTGGGGAAGAAAAGGTCCCTGTTACCAGGGCAGTTATCTGAGGTCAAGACGCTGAGAGTCCCGTCCCAGGCCCTGAAAGGTGACCCTGGACTGGGGCCAGCCTCTGAGCTCCCCAGCCAGCTGCCTGGCCTCACGGTGCACTTGGCCTTGAGGCTTTTCTCTTTGGGGAACTGTATTTGTTTTCTGGGGCTGCTGTTAACAATGGACTGTGAACCCAGTGGCTTACAGCAGCAGAAATTTATTCTCCCAAAGTTCTAGAGGCCGGAAGTCCAAAATCAAGGTGTTGGGAGGGCTGGTTCCTCCCGGAAGCTCTGAAGGAGAATCTGTTCCATGCCCTTCTCCTAGCATTGGTTGCTGCCCGCAAAATTTGGTGTACCGAGGCTTGTAGAGGCATCACTCCAATCTCTGCTCTGACTTCACATCATCCCCCCGCCACCTCCCTACTTCTCTGTGTCTTCTCCTCTTCTGTCTCTTAGAAGGACACTTGCTTGCAGTTTTAGGGGCCACTGTGATCTAGGGTGACGATCTCATCTTGAGCTCATTACCGTCATCACTTCTGCAAAGACCCTCATTCCAAATAAGATCACAATCAGAAGTGCCAGGTGGACGTGTATTTCAGGAGACACGACTCAAACCATGGTAGAGCCCAAAGTAACTCTTGCGCCCCTGGAATTCAGAGCTTGGGCTGCTTCCTGCCCTATTCCCTGCCTGGCGCCCAAGGATAAAGCCCATCCTGTCATAGCAGCCATCAGCGAGCAAGTGGGAGCGGCTGTGGGATAGGCTGGGAGGGAGGAGAGTAGTGCAAACCGCCGTGCAGTGGACCCCCGCCCCCTCCTGCACCTGGGCTGTCCACGCTCTTCCAGTGAAGCCTCCCGTCCCAGCTGGGAAGCTGCTCAGTACCCCGCTCTGCAACCCAGTTCCTCTCTATCCTGTTTCCCCGGCTCTGATGGCTCAGCCCCTTGACCCTGAAGTCAACCTCGCCTTTGACTTCTCCCTCGTTTCCGTCCTTGGACC
>JAPYYJ010000160.1:0-16440 GCA_028533885.1 Nasua narica | reverse complement strand
ATACGGCGTCCCGGGGGCCGGGCCGCGATTTCCGTGGAGGTCCGGCCGTCGGGGAGGGACGCCTCCGTGGGTTCGCCCCTCTCTCCCCCCACCCCCCGGCCTCACCCGGGAGTCAGAGACCGGCCGGGGGCGCTCCTGAGGGCCGGGCAGGAGGAGAGGCAGAGCGTCCGCAGGACTTGAAATCTAAGTCCTGATCTGGGGACGACAGGCGGACAGACCGGGGGGAGGACCGACCCACCCGGCCCGCTGTGCCTCCCGCGAGCAAAGCCGTCGGTCCCGGCTGCCCCCTCCCCGATCCCGGGGGTCGACCAGATGGCCGTAGGGGCTCCGGTGGGGCCGAGGGCGATGGCATAGTGCTTAGGGCCAGTGGCCGCGCCATGGTCCCACGAGGTCCCTGTGACCTGTGGCTAGGCCCCGCCATGGTGGCGCGGCTATTTTCTCACCGGAAAGGGGGATTTTTTTTGGTCAGGTATGTGCTGATACAGTGAAAAAAAAAAAAAAAAGCCAAAATAAACATATTTGGTGAAAAAAAAAAACAACACATCTGGGGCAACACGGGGGAAGGAAAGGAAAAATAAAATGAGACAGAGACAGAGCAAATCATAAGAGACTCTGAAGTAGGAAAAATATTAGGGTTGCTGGGGGGAGTTGGGGAGAAAGGGGTAATTAATGGGAAGTTGGGCACGAAAGGGGGCACTTGATATCATGAGCACTGGGTGTGAGGTGGAACTGATGAATTCACTCAATTCTACCCATGAAAATCATAATACATTCAATGTTGATCCAATGCCCAGGGAACTTACTCATCTACGAATTGGGAGCATTTTTCACTCTCCTTAAGTTTGTGTTCTAATTCCAATGCACACCTAGAGTATATTCTCTAGGTTCAAAATAAAGGGATTTTTTTTTTAAAGAACAAGCGGCAGAAACATGGTTTTGAGAGGAAAACATTAAGGGTTATTTCCGAATATACATTAACCCCATGGAAAACGAAATGGCCAATATGAAAGTTTTGCTGCTAACGGGGCTTCTTCTACAGTCCATCCCATATTGATACTCAATGAAGCAGCTAACAGTTAATGAGATCTAATAAACAATTTCTAATTCAAAATTGAAGGTTTATTGTTAGGTTTATTGGAATTTTGACATAAGGATATTCTTACCTTGCTTACTGAATTTTGCAATCTAAAAACAAAACAAAACAAAGATGGAAACAAGAGCAGAAGATAAAAGGAAACCCTCAAAACTCAGAGGACAATGGGGCTTGCCCGGGCTGTGGGCAGATTATATGGGAAGATATTCCGCAAAGGTAGTCTTTTCCCATTCAGTTCAAGGGGGAATTCTGGAGATCTAGAGCAAAGGTGATGCATATAAGCTAACAATTCCTACTATATACTTAAAACAGTTCTTGAGCTTTCAGATCTTCTGTATGTTTTAATGATAAAGGAATAGTAAAAAAGGTGGCAATGAATGGACAATATACGTGTATCAAAGGATCATGGGATGCACTTTCATTTTACAGAAAAGTCACAAGCCAACCACAGGGCAATGAAGCTGAAGGGACAATTCAAGACGACACCTGAGTAGCATGACCTGAAGCATGGGGCTCTTCTGAGCAAGAGACTTCTTGTGACAGAATGGTCATATTCCTCGGAAGCCAAGCCTCGTCCTACTCGGATAGAAAAACTCATCTAGGGGAACACAAGGGACGGAAAGGGAACATTAAATCAGATAAATACAGAGAACGAGGCAAACCATATGAGACTCTGAACTACAGAAAACACACTTAAGGACGCCTGGGGTGGCTCAGTTGGTTAAGCGACTGCCTTCGGCTCAGGTCATGATCCTGGAGTCCCGGGATCGAGTCCCATATCGGACTCCCGGCTCTGCGGGAGGTCTGCTTCTCCCTCTGACCTTCTTCTCCCCTCTCATTCTCAGTCTCTCTCTCTAATAAATAAATAAAATCTTTTTTTTTTTTTTTTAAAAGAAAACACTTAATGTTGCTAGGGGGGTGTGTGTGGTTGGGTGGGTGGTGGGAGAGGATGGGGTAATTAATTTGGGGTGATGGGCCTGAAGGAGGGCACTTGATGTCATGAGCATGGGGTCTGAGGTGCAACTGATGAATTCACTCAATTTTACCCTGAAACTCATAATACACTGTATATTGACCAAATGAAATTTAAGTAAAAAGAACAGTCAATTAAAGCATATAATACAAAAATAAAATACATTATGGTGTTATTCAAATTATAGAATGTTGTGAAATGAGAAAGTGTGCTATTTCGAAATAGGAAACACTCTGGTACAAAGAAGTGACAAATTTTTATGAGACCTTGCCACGCCAGTGAACTTTCTGAAGGAAATTCTCCAATATCCAAGAATTCCCATGCTGGGTTCACGCGTTCATAGTATAAACGCCATGTTAGCAAAGTTCGTAAGTCCAATGAAATCGCCTAAGGGTTAGGGATCCTTCATGTTTTGATTTTTGTTTTCTGAATTTAATTTCCCCTGGTAATTTCAGGTCCTCTAAACATTGTATTCCGTCCATGTGTAATATTTTCCTATCCCATAGACTGGTATGGAAATTCAGCATTGGATGGCTCTCTCAACACTATGGTACACATCATTTGTCGATTTTTTATACCAGGAATTTAGAATCAGGACCACTTTGGGGATTTTTTGTTTGTTTGTTTGTTTTCCTTAAAAGAAGACTTTTTTTTTTTAAGATTTTATTTATTTATTTGAGAGACGGAGAAAGTGAGAGAGAGCATGAGAGGAGAGAAGGTTAGAGAGGAAGAAGCAGACTCCCCAAGGAGCTGAGAGCCCAATGTGGGACTCAATCCCATAACTCAAGGATCATGTCCTGAGCTGAAGGCAGTTGCTCAACCAACTGAGCCACCCAGGTGCCCCAAAAGAAGACTCTTGATTATAAAGATCCATGCTTCTTCAAAGGCCTCTCCAGTTGCTCAGAACCAGAGAGAGTAGTTTGGATATGTGAGAGAAGAATGGCAAGCTTTCTTGTTACATAGGGTTTTACTTCCTGATTAAGAAAATAAATGAAAAGTCCAAGTACAGGGCAACTCTCTAGGATGCCCTCCATCCTAGAGACGTTTGGACTACTACTTGGAAATTGCTCAATCAATATTGCTTTGCTACCCACTAGGAAATAGATACATAGATAGATATAGATAGATAAATTAATTAATAAGTAAAAATTCAATCAATCAATCAATGAATCATTCAATAGCTGGGCAGATACAGAAGTAAATAAATGGGCAAATATTACCTATAGAAAATACATCACATAGAATTAGACTGCACAAGTTAGTCCCCAGAAGCAGAAAGATATGGAAGAAAGATGGGGAGGGTTCACCCGGTAACGTTAATAGTGTCACTGGCACTTTGGCACAAATAAATAAATAAATAAACAAGCACACACATAAATAAATAAATAATGATTCAGGTTGATTGTCCAAGGGCCAGTGTTTCCTAAAACATAAGAAGGAATACTAGTAAGAGTTGGAGAGATAGATATGGGTTGATGTTAATGCTATTAACCTGTAACTATAAGGGGCGTTCTCACCCATTCAGGATGATCTGCATCATGACCCATTGCATGAAGACGGTGGCCAGGGAACTCACTCATCTATGCATTGCCAGCATTTTTTTTTTTTTAAAGGCAAGTTACACACATAGTTTATTTATTTTTTTAAATATTTTATTTATTTATTTGAGAGACAGAGAAAGTGAGAGAGAGCATGAGAGAGAGAAGGTTAGAGGAAGAAGCAGACTCCCCGTGGAGCCGGGAGCCCGATGCGGGACTCGATCCTGGAACTCAAGGATCATGACCTGAGCCGAAGGCAGTCGCTCAACCAACTGAGCCACCCAGGCGCCCCGCCAGCATTTTTGATTCTCCTTTAGTTTGCATGTTCTCATCAGATGGACACCCAGAATCTATCCTCACATTTCAAATAAAGGACCTTTTTTTGCTTCATTTTCTTTTTCTTTTTTTTTTTTTATTTTTTTTTAAAGATTTTATTTATTAGGAAAGAGAGAGAGTGAGAGAGAGCATGAGAAGGGAGAAGGTCAGAGTGAGAAGCGGACTCCCCACGGAGCCGGGAGCCCGATGTGGGACTCGATCCCCGGACTCCGGGATCATGACCTGAGCCAAAGGCAGTTGCCTAACCAACTGCGCCACCCAGGCGCCCTCTTGCTTCATTTTCTTAAAGACAAGGGGCTGAAAAATGTTCTTGAGAAGAAAGCTTTTCAGGGGAATTCCAGGTATACAATAACCAGATGGAAAAAGAAATGGGCAATGGGAAACTTTTGTTGCTGAAGAGGATTCTTCTACAGTCCATCCCACATTAATACTCAATGAAGCAGCAAATATTTAATGAGATCTAGTAAAAAGCCATAGAATCCTAATTTGTAAGTTTTTTTTCAAATTCCAATATATGGATTTTCTTACCTTCCTCTACTGAAATGTACAATCTAAAGAACATAAACAAAGATGGAAACAAGAGCAGAAGAAAAAATGAAACCCTCAAAACTCAGAGGACAATGGGGCTTTCCATGGGCTGTGGGCAAATGATATTGGAAGATATCCTTCAAAGGTAGAGTTTCCCATTCAGTTCAAAGATTAATACTGGAGATTTAGAGCACAGGGTGATGACTATAAGCTAACAATTCCTACTGTACACTTAAAACAGTTCTTGAGTGGTCAGAACTGTATGTTAACTGATAAATGAATGGTAAAAAATGTGACAATGATTGGACAATATATGTGTCTCAAAAGATCATGGGATGCACTTTCAGTTTACAAAAAAGTTACAAGTTAAAAACAGGGCAATGAAGCTGGAGGGACAATTCTAGACAACACCTGATTAGCATGCAATGAAGCATGGGGCTCTTCTGAGCAAGAAACTTCTTGTGACAGAAAGGTAATATGCCTGTGGCCCCACATAGATAGAAAAACTCCTCTAGAGGAACACAGAGAAAGGGTAGGAAACATAAAATGAGGTAAATACACAGAGGGAGGCAAACCATAGGAGATGCTGAACTACAGGTAACGCACTCAGGGTGGCTGTGGTGGGGTTGGGCGCTGAGGAGGAGTAATTAATTGGGGGGGATGGGCCCCAAAAAGAACACTTGATATCATGAGTACTGGGAGTTAGGTGCAACTGATGAATACACTGAATTTTACTTCTGAAACTCATAATACACTCTATGTTAACTGAATGGAATTTAAATTAAAATAACAATTAAAGGACACAATACAAAAATCAAATACATTATTATAGTGTTATTCCAATTATACCATGCCATGAAAAGAGAAAGGACACTCTTCCAAAATAGGAAACACCCTTGTACAAAGAAATGATACATTTTTATGAGATCTTGCCAAGCCAGTGAACTTCCTGAAGAAAGTTTTCCAATATCCAAGAATTCCCATGCTGAGCTCATGTGCTGATAGAGTGAATGCCATTCTCCCAAAGGACTTGAGTCTCGGGGACTCTCCTGAGGGTTACAGATCCTTCATTTTTTGATTTTTGTTTTCTGAAAGTGGTTTCCTCTTAATTTCAGCTCATCTAAAGGTTGTGATCTGTCCCGGTAATGTTTTCCTATCCAATTGCATCGTATAGAAATTCAGCGCTGGATGACTCTACAGTACGGTGCACTTCACTTGTGGATTTTTTTATACCAGAAATGTAGAATCAGGATCCTTTGGGGGATTTGTTTGTTTGTTTTGCTTAAAAGCAGAATCTTGATTATAAAGATCCATTCTTCTTTGAAGTCCACTCTGCTTGCTCAGTACCAAACAGAGAAAGTAACTTGGAAATGTGAGAGAAGAATGGCAAGCTTTCTTGTTACATGAGGATTTACTTTCTGATTAAGAAAATAAATAAAAAGGCCAAGTACAGGACAACTGTCTAGGATGCCCTCCAGCCTTGGGAGCTTTGGACCATCACTTGGCTATGGCTCAATCAACCTTGCTTTGCTGCCCACCAGGAAATAAAAGGATAGATAGACATATATATATAGATGGCTCAATCAATTAATTAATCATTTAATAAGTAAAAATTCAATAAATCCCTCAAACATTGAATTATTAAATAGGCAAGGAGACAGACAGATAAATCAGCAAACATTTCCTTTAGTAAATACATCACTCAGCATTGGACTGCATAAGTTAATCCCATGAAGGAGAAAGATGAGGAGGAAAGACAGGGACGGGGTTTTCAGTAACTTTGACAGTGTCACTTTCTCTTTGAAAAAAGACATAATACATGCATGCATACATACACACATACATAATAATGATTCACATTGATTATCCAATGGCCAGTGTTTCCTAAAATATAAGAATGAATACTACTAAGAGTTGGAGAGATAGATAGGGGTTGATGTTAAGGCTATCACTCAGTCACTATATGGGGCTTTCTCTGGCATTCATGATGAACTGCTTCATGACTCATTCTGTGGAGATGGTGGCCAGGGAACTCACTCATGTATGCAATTCCAGGATTTACCCCTCCCCTTCAGTTTGCATTCTAATCAGATGGACACCCAGAGTATATCATCTAATTTGAAATAAAAAAACTTTTTCTGCTTCGTTTTCTTTTTTTTGTTTTATTTATTTATTTATGTATTTATTTGTTTATTTATTTCTGCTTCGTTTTCTTAAAGGACAGTGTCTGAAGAATGTTCTCAAGAGGAAAGCATTTCAGGTTTATTCCAGATATACAATAACCAGATGGAAAACGAAATGGCCAATGTGAAACTTTTGCAGCGAAGGTGATTCTTCTACAGTCCATCCAGCATTGATACTCAATGAAGCAGCAATATTTAATAAGATCTAATAAAAAGTTATAGAATCTTAATTTGGAAGGTGTTTACAAATTTCAATATATGGTTTTTCTTATTTTCTCTGCTGAAATGTACAATCTAAAAACACCATAAACAAAGATGGAAACAAGAGAAGAAAAAACGAAACCCTCAAAACTCAGAAGAAACTGTGGCTTTCCATGGGCTATGGGCACATGTTATTGGAATATATTCGTCAAGGTAGAATTTCCCATTCAGTTCCAGGAGAAATTCTGGAGATCTAGAGCACAGGGAGATGAATATAAGTTAACAATCCCTACACTATACTTAAAACAGTTTTTGGGTGTTCGGATCTGCCATATGTTCATTGATAAAAGAATGGTAAAAAATGTGGTAATGATTGGATAATATACGTGTATCAAAGGACCATGGGATGCACATTCATCTTATGGAAAAGTAACAAGCCTACAACAGGGCAAGGAAGCTGGAGGGACAATTTAAGATGACACCTGAGGAGGATGACCAGAAGCATGGGCTCTTCTGAGCAAGAGACTTCTTGTGACTGAAGGGTCATTTGCCTAGGAAGCCCATCCTGGTCCCACACAGAAAAACCCATCTAGAGGAACACAGGGGAAGGGAAAGAAACATTAAATGAGATAAATACAGAGAGGGAGGCAAACCATAAGAGATTCTTTACTAAAGGAAACACACTTAGGGTAGTTGAGTGGGGTGCAGTCCGCAGGAAAGATTGGGTTACTTAATTGGGGGTGATGGACCCGAAGGGGGGCACGTGATGTCATGTATACTGGCTGTTAAGTTCAACTGATGAATTCACTCAATTCTACCCATAAAACTCATAATACACTCTATGTTGACAAAATGGAATTTCAATAAGAATAACGATCACTTAAAGGATACAATACAAAAATCAAATACATTATTGTATTGTTATTCCAATTATACCATACCATGACATGAGAAAGTACACTCTTTCAAAATAGGAAACAGCTTGGTTCAAAGAAATGAAACATTTTTATGAGATCTTACCAAGCCAGTGAACTTTATGAAGAAAGTCATCCGATATCCAAGAATTCCCACACTGGGCTCATGCATTCAGAGTATGGATGCCATGTGTCCAAACGACGTGACTCTGGTGAAATCTCCTGAGGGTTAAGATTATTTCAGGGATCCTTCGTGTTTTGATTTTTGTTTTCTGAAATTGATTTCCTCTGATAATTTCAGCTCATCTAAACTTAGCATTCTGTCCATGTAATGTTTTGCTATCCCATTGACTGGTATGGAAATTCAGCATTGGATGGTTGTCTCTACACTGTGGTAAACTTCACTTGTGGATTTTTTATACCAGAAATGTAGAATCAGGACCATTTGGCGGGTGTTTTTTTTTTGGGGGGGGGTTGGTTTGTTGGTTGGTTGATTTTGCTTAAAAGAATAATCTTATTTTTTTTTAAAGATTTTATTTATTCATTTAACAGAGAGAGAACACAAGCAGGCAGAGAGGCAGGCAGAGGCAGAGAGAGGAGCAGGCTCCCCACGGAGCAAGGAACCCGATGCGGGACTTGATCCCAAGTCGCCGGGATCATGACCTGAGCCAAAGGCAGTTGCTTAACCAACTGAGCCACCCAGGCGTCCTTAAAAGAATACTCTTGATTATAAAGCTCCATGCTCCTTTGAAAGCCTCTTGCTTGCTCAGAACCAAAGAAGTGACTTGGAAATGTGAGATAAGAATAGTAAGCTTTCTTTGTACACAAGGATTTACTTTCTGATTAAGAATAGAATTGAAAAGGTCAAGTACAGGGCAACTTTCTAGGATGCCCTCCATCCTAGGGAGCCGTGGACTATCACTTGGCTATCGCTAAATCAACCTTGCTTTGCTTCCAAACAGGAAGTTGATGGATAGATAGATATATAGATAAATTAATTAATAAATAAAAATTCAATCAATCACTCAATCACTGAATCATTAATTAGGTGAGCAGTCAGGTAAATAAATCAACAAACATTTCCTTTAGTAAATACATCACTCAACATTGGACTGCACAGGTTAATCCCAGGAAGCAGAAAGATGGGGAGGAAAGAGGGGGACAGGGTCATCTAGGAACCTTAACAGCGTTACTGGCTCTTTGGGAAAAAAATAAATACATGCATACATACATACATACAAAATGATTAGTGCTTATTGTCCACTGGCCAGTATTTCCTAAAATATAAGAAAATACTACTAAGAGTTGGAGAGATAGATAGGGATTGATGTTAAGGCTATCACTCAGTCACTATATGGGGTGTTCTCAGGCATTCACGATTAACTGTGTCATTATTCATTCCGTGGAGACCGTGGCCAGGAAACTCACTCATGTATGGGTTTGCAGCATTTTTCACTCTCCTTCACTTTGCATTCTTATCCAATGGACACCCAGAGTATATCCTCTACTTTCAAATAAGGAAATTTTTTTGCTTTGATATCTTAAAGAACAAGCGGCTGAAAAATGTTCTTGAGAGGAAAACATTTCAGGTTTATTCCAGATATTCAATAAACAGATGGAAAAGCAAATGGCCAATGTGAAACTTTTGTTGCTAAAGGGGATTCTTCTACTGTCCCTCCCACATTGATACTCACTGAAGCAGCAAATATTTAATGAGATCTAATAAAAAGTTACAAAATCCAAATTTGGAAGGTTTTTTCGCTGTTTAATATATGGATTTTCTTACCTTGCTCTACTGAAATGTACAATCTAAATACCAATTAAAAAAAAGAAGCCAAAAAGAAAAGAAGAAAAAACAAAACCCTTAAACCTCAGAGAACAACGGGGCTGCAGGGGCTGTGGCGGTTGCAAATGGGAGATGTTTGTCAAAGGTAGACTTTTCCTCTTTGGTTCCATGATGAATTATGAAGATCTAGAGCACAAAGAGATGACTACAAGCTAACAATACCTAATTTTAAAACAACTGTTGAACATTCAGATCTGCCGTGTGTTCACCGATAAAAGAATGGTAAAAAAATGTGGAAATGATTGGGCAATATACATATATCAAAGATCCCATCCCGGGACTCCAGGATCATGACCTGAGCTGAAGGCAATCGCTGAACGAACTGAGCCACCCAGGCGCCCCTCCATTGATTAATAGACTTAACGTCAACCCGTATCCATCTCACCAACTCTAAGAAGTATTTTTTCTTCTATTGTAGGAAACACTGGCCATTGGACAATCAACGCGAACCATTACTATGTATGTATGTAGGTACGTCGGTATTTATTTATTTATTTTTTCCCGAAAGAGCCATCTTCACGTTACTGGATGACTCCGTCTCCGACTTTCCTCCCCATCTCTCTGCTTTTTGAGATTAGCTTGTGTAGTCCAATGCTGAGTGATGTATTTACTAAAGTAAATGGTTTCCGATTTATTTACCTGTATGTTTGCTCCCCTTTCTAATGATTCAATGATAGATGGAGTGATTGATCGAATTTTCCTTATTAATGAATGAATAAATTAATTGAGCTCTCTATTTATCTCTATCTATCTATCCATCTATTTCCTGGTGGGCAGCAATGCAAAGTTGATTGAGCTATTGCCAAGGGATAGTCAAAGCTCCCTAGGATGGAAGGTATCCTAGAAAGTTGCCTTGTACTTGGGTTTTCATTTCAATTCTTAATCAAAAAGTAAACAGGGGCGCCTGCATGGCTCAGTGGGTTAAAGCCTCTGCTTTCGGCTCAGGTCATGATCTCAGGGTCCTGGGATCGAGCCTCGCATCAGGCTCTCTGCTTGGCAGGGAGCCTGCTTCCTCATCTGTCTTTGCCTGCCTCTCTGCCTACTTGTGATCTCTGACAAATAAATAAATATTAAAAAAAGTAAATAACTATGTAAAAAGAAAGCTTGCCACTTTTCCCCGCATTTCCAAGTTACTTTCTGTTTGGTTCTGAGCAAGTGGTAAGGCTTTGGAAGAAGCATGGAGCATTATTATCACGATTCTCCTTTTAAGCAAAACAAACAAACAAAAATAAAAATACATCCCCCAAATCATCCTGATCTACATTTCTGGTATAAAGAATTCACAAGTGAAGTGCACCATAGTGTAAAGAGAGCCATCCAATGCTGTATTTCCATACCAATCAGTGGGGTGGGAAAACATTGCATGAACAGAATGCAAAATTTAGATGACCTAAAATTATCAGAGGAAATCAATTTCAAAAATAATAATTAAAACATGATGGATACCTGAAATAATCTTAACCCTCATGATATTTCACAGAATGCATGTCATTTGGGTGCATAGTGTCCATACTCTGAACATGTGAGTACAGTTGGGAATTCTTGGATTTTGGAGAAGTTTTTCACAAAGGTCACTGGCTTGGCATGATTTCATAAAAATGTTGCATTTCTTTGTACCAGAGTGTTTCCTATTTTGAAAGATTGTAATTTCTCAGTTCATGGCACAGTATAATTGGAATAAGAGTACAATAAGGTGTTTGATTTTTTTAGTGTATCTTTTAAGTGATTGTTATTTTTATTGAAATTTCATTTGGTCAACATAGAGTGCATAATGAGACTCAGGTAAAATTGAACGAATTCATCAGTTGCATCTAACAGCTAGTACTCATGACATCAGTTTCCGCCCTTTAGGTCAACCCTCCACTGTATTAATTAACCCAACATTTCCTGCCGACTGCCCCTCCCCCACTCTGCAACCCTTAGTGTGTTTCCTTTAGTTCAGAGTCTCTTATGGTTTGTCTCCCTCTCTTTATTTATCTCATTTAATGTTCCTTTCCTTCCCCTGTGTTCCACTAGATTGGTTTTTCTATCTGTGTGGAACCAGATCTGGCTTCCTAATCATATGACTCTTCTGTCACAAGAAGTCTCTTGCTCAGAAGAGCCCATGCTTCAGGTCATGCTACTTGGGTGTCATCTTGAATTGTCCCTCCAGTTTCCTTGCTCTGTTGTTGGCTTGTCAATTTTCTGAAGATCAAGTGCATCCCGCGATCCTTTGATATTCATATATTGTCCATTCATTTCCACATTTTTTTTTTACCTTTCATTTATCGGTGTACACACAGCAGATCTGAACGCTTAACTATTGTTCCAAGTATAGAGTAGGGATTGATAGATTATAGTTATCTTTGTGTGCTCGGGATCTCCAGAATTCATTCTGGAACTGATCAGGAAAGGTTTACCTTTGACAAACATCTCCCAATTCCATCCGCCACAGCCCCTCTAGCCCCATTGTTCTCTTAGTTTAGGGTTTTGTTTTTTTCTTCTCTTTTTGGTTTCTCTGTGTTTCTTGTTATTTTAGATAGCACATTTCCATAGAGCAAGGTAAGAAAATCCATATTTTGAATTTGGAAAAAAACTTCCAAATTTGGATTTTGTAACATTTTACTAGATCTCATTAAATATTTGCTGCTTCATTGAGTATCAATGTGGGAAAGACTGTAGAAGAATCCCCTTTACCAACAAAAGTTTCACTTTGGCCATTCTCTTTTCCATCTAGTTATTGTGTATTTGGAATTAACCAGAATTGCTTTCCTCTTGAGAACATTTTTCAGCCTTTTGTATTTAAGAAAACAGAGGAAAACATTTTCTTTATTTGAAATAGACGGTGTACTCTGGGTGTCCATCGGATGAGAATGCAAACTGAAGGCGAGTGAAAATGCTGGAAAAGCATACATGAGGGTCTTCCCTGGTGACTGTCTCCAGAGAATGAGTCACGATGCATTTTATTCTGAATGCCTGATAACGCCCCCTATAGTGACTGATTGATTACATTAACATCAACCCATATCTATCTCTCGAACTCATAGTAGTATTCTTTCTTCTATTTTAGGAAACAGTGGCCATTGGACAATCAACGCTATTCATTACTATGTATGTATGTATGTATGTATGTATGTATTTATTCCCAAAATGTCAGTGATGCTGTTAACGTTAGTGGTTGATCCTGTCCCCAACCCCCCTCCATTCTCTGGAGACAGTCGCCAGGGAAGACTCTCATGTATGCTTTTCCAGCATTTTCACTCACCTTCATTTTGCATTCTCATCCGATGGACACCCAGAGTACATCTTCTATTTCAAATTTTCCTCCCTGTCCTTCTGCTTCCTGGAATTAATTTGTAAAGTCCAATGCTGAGTGATGTATTTACTAAAGGAAACGTTTGTTGATTTATTTACCTGTCTGTCTGCTAGCATATTTAATGATTCATTGATTGATTGAGCGATTGAATGAATTTTCTTAATTAATTAATTAAGATATTTATTTATCTATATCTATCAATTCATGTATTTCCAGGTAGGCATCAAATCAAGGTTGATTGATAGCCAAGAGATAGTCCAAAGCTCCCTAGGATGCACAGCATCCTACAAAGTTGCCCTGTACTTGGCATTTTCAATCTATTCTTAATCAGAAAGTAAATCCCTATGTAACAGGAAAGCTTGCCATTCTTCACTCACATTTCCAAGTTACTTTTTCTGTTAACCAAACAGAAAAAAATCTTCCTTTATTTGAAATAGAGGATATAGTCTGGATGTCCATGGGATGAGAATGCAAACTGAAGGGGAGTGAAAAATGCTGGAAAAGCATACATGACTGACTTCCCTGGCCACTGCCTCAAGAGAATGAGACATGATGCAGTTCATCATGAATGCCTGAGAATGCTGATTATAGTGACCAATTGATAGACTTAACATCAACCCATATGTATCTCTCCAACTCTTACTAGTACTCTTTCTTCTATTTTAGGAAACACTGGCCATTGGACAATCAACGCTAATCATTACTATGTATGTATATATGTATGTATGTATGTATTTACTTATTTATTTTTTTCCAAAGAGCCAGTGAGGCTGTTAAGATTACTGGATGACCTCGTCCCCATCTTTCCTCCCATCTTCCTGTTTCCTGGGATTAACTTGTGCAGTGCAATGCTGATTACTGTATTTACTAAAGGAATGTTTGCTGATTTATTTACCTGACTATATGCTTGCCTATTAAATGATTGAATGATTGATTGATTGATTTTACTAATTAAATGATTAATTAATTAATTGAGCTATCTATCCATCTATCTATCTCTATCTATCTATCAATTTCCTGGTGGACAGCAAAGCAAGGTTGATTGAGCGATAGCAAAGTGATAGTCCAAAACTCCCGAGGCCTTAGGGCATCCTAGAGAGTTGACGTGTACTTGGACTTTTCATTTATTTTCTTAATCAGAAAGTAAACCCCCATGTAACAAGAAAGCTGGCCATTCTTCTCTCACATTTCCAGGTTACTTTCTCTGTTAGGTTCTGAGCAAGCAGAGAGGCCTTCAAAGTAGTATGAATCTTTATAATCAAGATTCTTCTTTTAAGCAAAACAAACAAAAATATCCCAAAGCGTCCTGAATCTACATTTCTGGCATAAAAAATGTACAAGTAAAGTGCACCGTAGTGTAGAGAGAGCCATCCAATGCTGAATTTCCATACCATGGAATTGGATGGGAAAACATTACCGGGACAGAACACCACCTTTAGATAAGCGGAAATCAAGAGGAAACCAATTTCAGAAAACAAAAATCAAAACATGAGGAATCCCTAACCCTCAGGCGATTTCCCGGGACACACATCCTTTGGTAGCATGGCATTCACACTATGAGCACGTGAACCCAGCATGGAAATTCTTGGATATTGGAGAACTTTCTAAAGAAAGTTAACCAGCTTGGCAAGCTCTCATAAAAATGTATCATTTCTTTGTACCAAAGCGTTTCCTCTTTTGAAAGAGTGTCCTTTCTCATTTCATGGCATCGTATAATTGGAGTAACACTACAATAATGTATTTGATTTCTGTATTGTGTCCTTTAATTGATTGTTATTTAATTTAAATTCCACTTGGTTACCATAGGAGTATTTTGAGTTTCAGGGGTAGAATTCAGTGTATTCATCAGTTGCAGCTAATACCCAGTACTCATGACATCAAATGCCCTCCTTTGGGCCCATCTCCTCCAATTAATTACTCCATCCTCCCCAGGTTCCGACCCGACCCCAGCCACCCTAAGTATGTTTCCCATAGTTCAGAGTCGCCTATGGTTTGCCTCCCTCTCTGTATTTATCTCATTTTATGTTTCCATCCCTTTCCCTGTGTTCCTCTAGAAGGGTTTTTCTATCTGTGTGGGACCAGGACTGGATTGTCAGGCATTTTACCTTTATGTCACAAGAAGTCTCTTGCTCAGAAGAGCCCATGCTTCAGCTCATGCTAATCAGGTGTCCTCTTAAGTTGTCCCTCCAGCTTCCTTGACCTGTTGTTGACTTGTAACTTTTTTGTAAATTGAAAGTGCATCCCATGATCCTTTGATACACGTATATTGTCCATGCATTGCACATTTTTTTTTACCTTTCCTTTATCAGTTAACATAAGGAAGATCTGAATGCTCAAGAACTGTTTTAATTATACAGTAGGGATTGTTAGCTTATTTTGTTCTCCATTGCTCTAGATCTCTAGAATTCCTCCTTGAATGGAATGGGACAAGTCTACCTTTGACAAACGTCTTCCAATATCATCTACCCACAGCCTCTGGCAAGCCCCATTGTCCTCTGACTTTTGAGGGTTTCGTTTTATCTCCTTCTCTTGTTTCCATCTTTTTTTTTTTTTTTTTTTTTTTAGATTGCACAATTTAGTGACCACGGTAAGGAAATCCTTATAATGAAATTCCAATAATCCTTCCAAATTTGGATTTGTAAATTTTTATTAGATCTCATTAAAAGTTAGTTGCTTCATTGAGTGTCAATGTGGGATGGACTGTAGAAGAATCTCTGTTAGAGACAAAAGTTTCGCATTGGCCATTTCGTTTTCCATCCGGTTAATGTATATTTGGAAATAATCTTTAGTGTTTTCCTCTCAAAACCATGTTTCTGCTGCTTCTCCTTAAAAAACAAAATCTCTTTATTTGAAACTAGAGAACATACCCTCAGTGTCCATCGGAATTAGAACACAAACTGAAGGAGAGTGAAAAATGCTCACAATGCGGGGTGCCTGGGTGGCTCAGTTGGTTGAGCAACTGCCTTTGGCTCAGGTCATGATCCTGGAGTCCCGGGATCGAGTCCCATATCGGACTCCCGGCTCTGCGGGAAGTCTGCTTCTCCCTCTGACCTTCTCCCCTCTCGTTCTCAGTCTCTCTCTCTAATAAAAAAAAATGCTCACAATGCATAGATGAGTAATTTCCCTGGTCATTTGGTCAACATAGAGTGTATTATGATTTTCCTGTGTAGAATTGAGTGAATTCATCAGTTCCACCTCACACTCAGTGCTCATGATATCAAGCGCCCCCTTTCATGCCCATCTTCCTATTAATTATTCCTTTCTCCCCAACTCCCCCATTAATGAGAATGAAGACACATCGACCCAAAACCTATGGGATACGGCAAAGGCGGTTCTTAGGGGGAAATACATAGCCATCCAAGCCTCGCTCAAAAACATTGAAAAATACCAAATACGCCAGCTCTCCTTACACCTTAAAGAACTGGAAAATCAACAACAAATCAAGCCAACCCCACGCACAAGAAGGGAAATAATCAAGGTTAGAGCAGAGATCAACGAGTTAGAAACTAAAGAAACAGTAGAACGCATCAATG
>JAPYYJ010001599.1:0-13964 GCA_028533885.1 Nasua narica | reverse complement strand
AGTAATATCCCAAACAAAAGGGCCCTGTGGTTAGGGATCAGTATTAACCTACGGTCTGGTTAAAAACACTTAAAAAGAGCAAAAGATCTTAAGGAGCAACTAGTGGAAGTGGGTGGTCATGTGCATTGGCCTAAACCTATGATCCCAGGAAGGACACTACCACAGACGAGCATCTGAGTCAGAGACTGGTGTGTGTGTGTGGGTCCAGTCTGTGGTTCATGAACCTGCAGCTTTCTGCTCTTTGCACCATTTCATGGGCTGGGCATACTCCTGTAAGCACCTTAGGGAGCCTGGTGTGGCCCATGAGCCTGCAACTTTCCTCTGTGTGCACCACTCTGTGAACTGGGTGCACTCCCCCAAGCCCCTAAGAGCCTGGGTGGGAGCCCTCGCTGGAAGTCTCTAGGACCTTGGGATGGCCGCTGCCTACCGCAAGGTCTGGGTGATCCCAGCCAGCACCTAAGAGAATGCTGTCCTATCTCAGGCAGTAATCTGAACACACCAGGCATGGGCTGGGAGCCTGAAGAGCAGTCACATTAGAGTTTTTCAGACCAATATCACTCGTGCCTTTGTTTACATAAGGCTGCAGAGGCTAGCAAGGGCCTCCCAGGGCCACTGGAATGGTGGCTGGGGTGCACACCACCTGTTAGAGGCTACCGTATGAACGGAGCTTGCAGAGGATTGTCTCTGTTCTGGATCACCCAGAGGGGAGCAGACTGAGGCTTCTCTGTGAGTGGAGGTCTGGGTATGGGCAGATTCCTTGCTTGGACACTTTGAAAAGGCACAAAAAGCCCCAAAACAGCAAAAACCTCCAGAGGGGAAAAGTCTGTAAAACTGGTTTCCACAGAGACCAGCACCCTGATAGCCACCAGGGTGACTCAACCCAAGCAAGGTTGACTGGAAAACAACTGGCAGGCCCCTTTCCCAGAAGCCAAGCCAAAAACAAGAAGACAAAGACCACAGGGTCCCCATAAAACTATAAACCCCAACATCAGGGGAAATCAATATATTAAGCTCCCGATTATACCCTAAAACCTGTATATTTCATAGATAAAAGTTTTTTCTTTCTTTTTTTCTAACTTGCTCTCATGTTTCTTGGTTTTTTAATTCTTTCAAAAAATATTTAACATTACAACTACAGGGTTAACACAATGATAAACCCTGGAAGACCTGAAATGAAATTCCTCCCACGCATTGAGGAGTTGTAACCATTCTCCCATCTTATCCTTCTGTCAGTGTTTCAGTATATGTGCTATTGTTATGGTATTCGATAAATCTTATTCTTGGGGTTCATTCTGAGTAGGTTCTTTTATTTCTTTTTTTCCCCCAAATATGTTTATTTTATTTTTACAGTGTTGCAAGATTGATTGTTCATGCACCACACCCAGTGCTCCATGCAATACGTGCGCCTCTCATTACCCACCAAAAGGCTTGCCCACCACCCACCTCCTCCCCTCCAAAACCCTCAGTTTGTTGCTCAGAGTCCACAGTCTCTCCTGGTTCATCGCCCCCTCCGATTTCCCCCATTCACCCTTCCCTTCCTTCTCACAATGCCCTCCATGATTTTCTTTATACTCCACACATAAGTGAGACCATAAGATAATTGACTCTCTCTGCTTGACTTATTTCACTCCCCAGAATCTCTTCTAGTCCTGTCCATGTTGATACAAAAGTTGGATATTCATCCTTTCTGATGGAGGCATAATATTCCATTGTATAGATGTACCACACCTTCCTTATCCACTCATCTGTTGAAGGGCATTTTGGTTTTTCCACAGTTTGGCTATTGTGGCCATTGCTGCTATGAACAATGGGGTAAATGTGGCACTTTTTGTACTGCATCTGCTTCTTTGGGGTAAATACCCAGAGTACAATTTCAGGGTCATAGGGTAGCTCTATTTTTAATTTCTTGAGGAATCTCCACACTGTTTTCCAAAGTGGCTGCACCAACTTGCATTCCCACCAACAGTGGAGGAGGGTTCCCCTATCTCCACATCTTCCCAGCATTTATTGTTTATTGTCTTGTTGATTTGGGCCATTCTAACTGATGTAAGGTGGTATCTCAGTGTGGTTTTGATTTGAATCTCCCTGATGGCTAAAGATGATGAAAATTTTTTCATGTGTCTGTTAGTCATTTGTATCTCTCCTTTGGAGAAATGTCTGTTCATGTCTTCTGCACATTTTTGATGTGATTATCTATTTTGTGAGTGTTGAGTTTGAGGAGTTCTTTATAGATCTTAGATATCAGACCTTTGTCTGTAGTGTCATTTGCGAATATCTTCTCCCATTCTCAGGGTTCCCTGTTTGTCTTGTTGACTGTTTCCTTCGCTGTACAGACGCTTTTTGTCTTGATGAAGTCCCAAGAGTTCATTTTTGCTTTTGTTTCCTTTGCCTTTGGACACATGTCCTGAAAGAAGTTGCTGTGGCTGATGTCATAGAGGTTACTTCTTACGTTCTTCTCTAGGGATTTGACAGATTCCTGCCTCACGTTGAGGTCTTTTATCCATTTTGAGTTTATCTTTGTGTATGGTGTAAGAGAATGGTCAAGTTTCATTCTTCTACATATAGCTGTCCAGTATTCCCAGCACCATTTATTGAAGAGATTGTCTTTTTTCCACTGGATATTTTTGCCTCTCTTGTCAAAGATGATTTGACCATAGAGTTGCGGGTCCATCTCTGGGCTCTCTATTCTGTTCCACTCGTCTATGTGTCTGTTTTTGTGACAGCACCATGCTGTCTTGGTGATCACAGCTTTGTAGTAAAGTTTGAAATCAAGCAATGTGATGCCCCCAGCTTTGTTTTTCTTTTTAATATATCCTCAGCAATTCGGGGTCTTTTCTGGTTCCATACAAATTTTAGGATTGTTTGTTCCAGCTCTTTGAAAAAAACTGGGGAAATTTTGATTGGGATGGCATGGAAAGTATAGATTGCTCTGGGCAGTATAGACATTTTAACAATATTTATTCTTCCGATCAATGAACATGGAACGTTTTTCCAACTTTCTGTGTCTTCTTCAATTTCTTTCATGAATGTTCTGCAACTCCTCAAGTACAGATCCTTTACCTCTTTGGTTAGGTTTATTCCCAGGTACCTTATGGTTCTTGGTGCTACAGTGAATGGAATTAATTCTCTAATTTCCCTTTCCATATTTTCATTGTTAGTGTATAGAAATGCAATTGATTTTTGTGTATTGATTTTGTATCCTGACACATTACTGAATTCCTGTATGAGTTCTAGTAGTTTGGGGGTAGAGTCTTTTGGGTTTTCCATATACAGTATCATGTCATCTGTAAGGAGAGAGATTTTGACTTCTTCATTTCCAATTTGAATACGTTTTATTTCTTTTTGCTGTCTGATTGCTGTCGCTAGGACTTCTAGGACTATGTTGAACAAGAGTGGCGAGAGTGGGCATCCTTGACGTGTTCCTCATCTCAAAGGGAAGGCTGTGAGCTTTTCCCCATTGAGAATGATATTTGCTGTGGGCTTTTCATAGATAGACTTTATGATGTTGAGGAATGTTCCTTCTCTCCCTATACTTTGAAAGTTTTAAACAGGAACGGATGCTGAACTTTGATAAGTGCTTTTTCTGCATCAATGGAGAGGACCATATGGTTCTCTCTTCTCTTGTTGATTTGTTCTATCACATGGATTGATTTGCGAATGTTGAACCACCCTTGCATCCCAGGGATAAATCCCATCTGGTCATGATGAATAATCTTTTTAATGTGCTGTTGGATCCTATTAGCTAGGATCTTGTTGAGAATCTTGGCATCCATATTCATCAGGGATATTGGTTTGAAATTTTCCTTTTCGATTGGGTCTTTGCCCGGTTTGGAGTTCAGGGTAATGCTGGCTTCATGGAAAGAATCTGGAAGTTTTCCTTCTGTTTCTATTTTTTAAACAGTTTCAGGAGAATAGTTATTATTTCTTCCTTGAATGTTTGGTAGAATTCCACAGGGAATCTGTCTAGTTTTGGACTCTTGTTTTTTGGGAGGGTTTTTGGGAGGGTTATCTCATTACCAGATATCGGTCTATTCAGGTTTTCAACTTCTTCTTTCATTCTCGGAAGATTATGGGTTTCCAGGAATGCATCTATTTCTTCTGGTTGTTTAGCTTATTGGCATATAGCTTTAGATAATAATTTTTTTTAACTTTTTTTTTTTAAAGATTTTATTTATTTATTAGAGAGAGAGAGACTGAGAATGAGAGGGGAGAAGGTCAGAGGGAGAAGCAGACTTCCCACAGAGCTGGGAGTCCGATATGGGACTCGATCCCGGGACTCCGGGATCATGACCTGAGCTGAAGGCAGTCGCTCAACCAACTGAGCCACCCAGGTGCCCTAGATAATAATTTTTGATGATTGTTTCTATTTCCTTTGGATTAGTCATGATCTCTTCCCTTTCATTCATAATTTTGTTAATTAGGGTCCTCTCTCTTTTCTTCTGGGTTAGTTTGGCCAATAGCTTATCGATCTTACTGATTCTTTCAAAAAACCAACTTCTGGATTCCTTGATGCATTCTGTTTCTTTGGTTTCTAACTCGTTTATCTCTGCTCTAATTTTGATTATTTCTCTTCTTGTGCGTGGGGTTGGCTTGATTTGTTGTTGATGTTCCAGTTCTTTAAGGTGTAAAGAGAGCTGGTGTATTTGGTATTTTTCAATTTTTTTGAGTGAGGCTTGAAATGCTATGTATTTCCCCCTTAGGACCGCCTTTGCCGTATCCCATAGGTTTGGATAAATGTGTCTTCATTCTCATTGGTCTCCATGAATTGTTTAAGTTTATCCTTGATTTCATGGTTGATCCTAGCATTCTTGAGCATGTTGGTCTTTAGTCTCCAAGTGTTTGAATTCCTTCCAAACCTTTTCTTGTTGTTGAGTTCCAGTTTTAAAACATTGTGGCCTGAGAAAATGCAGGGAATCATCTCAATCTTTTGTTATCAGTTGAGACCTGATTTGTGGCCCAGTATGTGGTCTATTCTGGAGAAAGTCCCATGTGCGCTTGAGAAGAATGAATATTCTGTTTTAGGGTGGAATGTTTTGTATATATCTATGAGGTCCATGTGGTCCAATGTGTTTTTCAATGCTCTTGTTTCTTTATTGATTTTCTGTTTAGATGATCTGTCAGTTACTGAGAGTGGTGTGTTAAGATCTCCTACTATTAATGTATTCATATCAATATGACTCTTTATTTTGGTTAACATTTGGCTTATGTAGTTGGCTGCTGCTATATTGGGGGCATAAATGTTTACAATTTTTAGATCTTCTTGGGGGATAGACTCTTTAAGAATGATGTAGTGTCCTTCTGTATCTCTGACTATAGTCTTTAGCTTAAAATCTAGTTTATCTGATATGAGAATTGGTACGCGAGCTTCTTTTGAGGTCCGTTGGTATGAAAGATGATTCTCCATCCTTTCACTTTCAGTCTGGATGTATCTGTTCGTTCCAAATGTGTCTCCGTAGATAACATATGGACAGGTCCTATAGTTTTATCCATTCTGTAACCCTGTGCCATTTTATGGGAGCATTTAGGCCGTTTGGATTGAGAGTGATTTTCGAAAGATAAGTTTTTATTGATATCATGTTGCCTGTGAAGTCATTGTTTCTATAGATGGCAAATTTCTGTTTAAGTCACGCATGTGTTCTTTCTACTTTTATAGAACCCCATTTAATATTTCCTGGAGTGCTGGCTTGGTGGTCACATACTCTTTTAATCCTCGCTATTCTTAGAGCGTCTTTATCTCTCCATCCATTCTGAATGCCAGCCTTGCTGGATAAAGTATTCTTGGCTGCATATTCTTCTCGTTTTGTGCCCTGAATATATCATGGCATCCCTTTCTGCTTGCCAGGTTTCTGTGGACAGTTCTGATGTTATTTTGATGGGCTTTCCTCCAAGTGTTAGGAGTCTCTTCCCCCTAGCTGCCCTCAGGACTCCTGTCTAAAATTATAATTTGCGCATTTTAAGATTACATGTCTGGGTGTTTTTCTAGACTCATTGATCCTAGCAGGTGTTCTTTCCACTTGTAGAACACGAACAGTTGTTCCATTCCCCAGTTTGGGGTAATTTTCATTCAGAATTTGGTCAGCTATATCTTCTAATCTTCTGTCATTCTCTACTCCCTCTGCAATGCCAATGATTCTGACGTTGCAACATTGCATGGCGTCATTTATTTCCCTAAGTCTGTTCTCATGATTCCTGAGTGGTTTGTTCCAGCTCTCCTCCTGACCTTTCTTCTTAACCATTTTATCCTCCAGATCACTAATTCTATCCTCTGTCTCTGTAACTCTAGCTGTTAGACTATTTAGACTGGATTGGATCTCAATAGCGCTTCTTACATCTGCTATACTGGATCTCATTTCTGCCCTTGAGATTCTATAATGTTTTTCTCCATCCTATCCATTGTCTGGATAATTGTCACCCTGAATTCCTTTTCTGACATACTGTTTATGTCCATGTTCAGTAGTTCTGAGGGAGAGGGTATAACCTCTGGGTTTTTCTTCTGCTGGGTGTTCCTCCTCCTAGTCATTTTGATGAGAAGTGGATGAGAGGATGTATAGCTGGATATATCTCCCACGATCCAGGCAGTGTTCACCCTGCACGGTTTTGGAGCAATTGCGATTCACCACCAAAAAGAAAGAATAAGTATACAAAAACATAGAGAGAAAGAGAAAAAGAGGAAATCCCAGCCAGAATGCACCCCCAAAATAAGATTTATAAGGTATGTAAACAAACACAAACAAAAATATAGACCAACACAAATAAATGACAGGAAATAAAAGAACCTAGCAGAATGAACCCCAACTATAAGATTTATATAATATCTGAACAAAAGCAAATACGTAGAAACACTGACAGAAGGATAAGATGAGAGGGTGGTTATAACTCCTCGCAGGCGAGGAAGGTTATTTCAGGTCCTCCTGGGTTGATAGTTGTATTAAACCTCTGGTTGTAATGTTAAGTAGTTAAAAAAAAAAAAGAAAGAAAAAAGGTAATGTGAAAGCAAGTGAATAATAAAAAAAAGAGAGAGAGAGAGAGAATAAGAAAAAAAAAACTTGTATCTATGAAATATACAGGTTTGAGGGTATTACCAGGAGCTTAATATATTGATTTCCCCTGGTGTTGGGGGTTTAAAATTTTATGGGGACCCTGTGGTTATAGTCCTTTTGTTTTTTGGCTGGTCTTCTGGGGTAAGGGCATGCCACGTTGTTTTCCAGTCAGTCTTGCTTGGGTTGAGTCACCCTGCCCCCCAGTCAAGGGGCTGAGCTCTGTGGAAACTGGTTTCTCAGTCTTTCGCTCTCTGAAGGTTTTTGGCCTTTTGTAGCTTTTTCACCTTTTCAGAGAGTCCAAGCGATGAATCTGTGCAGAAGCACTCAAACCTCCGTGTTGCAGGAAGCCCGAATCTCTGCTCCCCTCTGTGCAGTCCAGAACACACACTCCCCTCTGCAAAATTTCTGCTCACAGAGCAGCCTGTTCGAGGTGGCCCACAACCGTAGCCACCTTTCTGTGGCTCTGCAAGTGGGGGCCCAGGAGATAGGCCACCTGCCTGAGTTCTCTCAGGGGCCTGCGGCGGGCCATGAATGTCGTGACCCCAGCTGCCTTTCTGTGGCTCTGGGAGTGGGGCCTGTGGTGGTTAGGCCGCTTGCCTGCATTCTCTTCGGGACAGGCTGGGATCCCTCAGACCTTGTGGGCTGTGAATGTTGCTGTTGCGTGCGCACACAGAAAAAAGCTGTGGCTCCTGGACCAAAACAGAGTCTCTAAAGGCACTTGCAGGTGTGCGCCTGACCCACAGATTGTTGCTGAGAGGACAGCTGGAGGTTCTGGAACCGCGGACTGGATCCCCCCACCAGTCTCAATTTTGGGCACTCCTTCCTGGAGCGTGGGTATTCCTCAGAACCTTTTGCTCTTTTTAAGTGTTTTTAATGGACTCTATGTTAATGCTGATCCCCTGCTATGGGGCACTTTGCTTTGGGGTATTACTGTCCTTGGATCACTTCTGGTGGCTCCCTCCCCCTTTTGTTTATCCTCTGATACAGGTTTGAGTGTTTCCACTCTGCTTTTACACTGCTGTCTTCTGCTCTTAGAGAGATCCAGAGGTGAGAAATCTTGCTCCTCAGGGTGATTTCATGGATGTTCAACGTGTTCTTGTAGATATCCAGCTCACTTTTGGGGACAGGTTGCAATAGAATCTCTTACTTCTCTGCCATCTTCCCCCCGCCCCCTCCAGTTCTTTTATTTCTTATCATTACTTTTGTCGGTCATCATGTTTGTTCGTGTTTGTTTATGTACCTTACAAATCTTATTTTGGGGCCCATTCTGGTTGGGGTTTCTTTTTTTGTTCTTCTCTCTCTCTTTTTTAATCTTTATTCTTTCTTTTTGGTGGTGAATTCCAATTGCTCCAAAACCTTCCAGGGTGTACCCTGCCTGGATCATGGGTGATATATTCAAGTATATATCCTCTCATCCACTTCTCATCAGAATGACTAGAAAGAGGAACACCCAATAGAGGAAAAACCCAGAGACTGTGTCCTAGCCCTCAGAACTATTGAATATGAATATGAACAAAGAAACAAGAGCTGTGAATGACACTTTGGACCAAATGGACCTCATAGATATATACAGAACATTCCACCCTAAAACAACAGAATACTTATTCTTCTCAAGCACACAAGGAACTTTCTCCAGAATAGACCAATACTAGCTCACAAATCAGGACTCAACTGATACCAAAAGATTGAGAAGATTCCCTGCATGTTCTCAGACCACAATGATTTAAAATGGAAACTCAACCAAAAAAAAAAAAAAAAAGTTTGGAAGGAATTCAAACACATGGAGGCTAAAGACCAACCTGCTCAAGAATTTTTAGATCAACCAAGAAATCAAAGATGAACTTAAACAATTCATGGCAACCAATGAGAATGAAGACACAACAGTCCAAAACCTGTGGGACATGGCAAAGGTTGTCCTTTGTTCTGTATATATCTATGAGGTCCATTTGGTCCAATGTGTCATTCAAAGCTCTTGTTTCTTTATTGATTGTTCTGTTTGGATGATCTGTCTGTTACTGAGAGTGGCGTGTTAAGATCTCCTACAATAAATGTTTTTGTATCTATATGCCTCTTCATTTTGGTTCATAGTTGGCTTATATATTTGGCTGATCCTATATTGGGGGCATAAATGTTTACAATCTCTAGATCTTCCTGGAGGATAGACCCTTTAAGAATGATGTAGTGTCCTCTGTATCCCTGACTACAGTCTTTAGCTTAAGATCTTATTTTTCTGTTATGATCTTATTTTTCTGTTTGAGAATTGCTACCCCAGCTTTCTTTTGAGGCCCATTGACATGAAAGATGGTTCTCCATCCCTTCACTTTCAGTCTGGATGTATCTGTTGGTTGCAAATGTGTCTCTTGTAGATAGCATATGGATGGGTTTTATCCAGTTGGCAACCCTGTGCCATTTTATGGGAGTATTTAGGCCATTCACATTGAGAGTGATTACTGAAAGGTAAGTTTTTATTGACATCATGTTGCCTGTGAAGTCCTTGTTTCTATAGATTGTAAGTTTCTGTTCTATGTCACTCATTTCTACTTTTATAGAACCCCTTTATTATTTCTTGTAGTGCCAGATTCGTGGTCACATACTCTTTTAATCCTTGCCCTTCTTCGAAGCTCTTTATTTCTCCATCCATTCTGAATGTCAGCCTTGCTGGATAAAGTATTCTTGGCTGCATGTTCTTTTCATTTAGTGCCCTGTATATGTCTTACCAGCTCTTTCTGGCTTGCCAGGTCTCTCTGGAGAGGTCTGATGTTATTCTGATGGGTCTTCTTCTGTATGTAAGGAATCTCTTCCACCTAGTTTCCCTCAGGACCTCTTATCTACAATTATAATTTGCAAATTTTAGAATGATGTGTCTGTGTTTCTTTGTAGACTTGTTGATATTGGGGAGTGTCCTTTCTTCCTCTAGGACATGAACACTTGTTCCATTCCCCAGAATGGAAAAATTTTCAACCATTATTTGGTCAGCTATATCTTCTAGTCTTCTATCTTTCTCTACCCCCTCTGGGATTCCAATAATTCTGACATTGGAACATTTCATGGCATCATTTATTTCCCTAAGTCTGTTCTCATGGCCCCTAGGCAGTTTGTTCCAGCCCTCCTCCTGACCTTTCTTCTCAATCATCTTGTCCTCTAGATCACTAATTCTATCCTATCTCTGTAACCTTGGCTGTTAGACTATTTAGATTAGATTGGTTCTCACTGATAGCTTTTTTAACATCTGCTCTACTGGTTCTCAGTTTTGCCCTTAGAGATTCTATGTTGTCATTAATGTTTTTCTCCATCTTAACCATTGCCTGGATATTTATTACCCTGAATTCCCTTTCCAACATACTGTTTATGTCCAAATTCAATAGTTCTGAGAGCAAGGACAAAGTCTCTGGGTTTTTCCTTTATTAGGTGTCATTCTGATTGAGTCGTTCTGATGAGAAATAGATGAGAGGATATATAGTTGAATATATCACCCATGATCCAGGCAGGGTGCACCCTGGAATGTTTTGGAGCAATTGGAATTCACCACTGAAAAGAAAGAATAAAGATAGAGAGATAGAGAGAAGAACAAAAAAAGAAACCCCAGCCTGAATGGGCCCCCAAAATAAGATTTGTAAGGTACATAAACATGAACAAACATCATGACTGACAAAAGTAATGATAAGAAATAAAAGAATTCACTCAGAATGAACCCCAAGAATAAGATTTATATAATACCACAACAAAAGCAAATACACAGAAACACTGACAGAAGGAGAAGATGGGAGAGTGGCTATAAACCCTTGACACGTCAAGGAATGTTATTTCAGGTCTTCCTGGGTTTATCATTGTATTAAGCCTCTAGTTGTAATGTTAAGTCGTTTTTAAAAAAAATTTAAAAACAATGAAACGTGAGAAAGAGTAAATGAAGGAAAGAAAGAAAGAAAGAAAGAAAGAAAGAAAGAAAGAAAGAAAGAAAGAAAGAAAGAAAAAACTTGTATCTATGAAATATACAGGTTTTAGGGTATAATTGGCTGCTTAATATATTGATTTCCCCTGATGTTAGGGTTTTACAGTTTTATGGGGACCTTGTGTTATTGTCCTCTTGTTTTTGGCTTGTCTTCTGGGGGAGGGGCCTACTGCATTGTTTCCCAGTCAATCCTGCTTGGGTTGAGTTGCCCTGCCCCCCAATCAAGGGGCTGGTCTCTGTGGAAACCAGTTTTTCAGTCTTTTGCTCTCTGAAGGTTTTTGCTCTTTTGCAGCTTTTTTGCCATTTCAGAGAGTCCAAGCAAGGAATCTGCCCATACCCAGACCTCTGCTCACAGAGAAGCCTCTATCTGCCCCCTTCTGGGTGGTCCAGAACACAAACTCCGCTCTGCCAACTCTACTTACACTGTTGCCTCTCACAAACAGTGCACACCCCCAGCCACCGTTCAGTGGCTCCACAAGGCCCTTGCTAGCATTTGCACCTATGAGTGACAAAAGCTGTGAGCAATGTTGGCCTAGGAAACTAGCTTCTGGTGGCTGCCATTGCCAGGAATGCTCTCTGGGCTCCAGGCATAAGCCAGGTGTGCTCAAATTCCTGCCCAAAATAGGGCTGCCCTTGTTCTCCACAACGCCTGCTGGGAGCGCCCAGACCCTGCAGCAGGTGGTGGGTGTCCTGCAGTTCTAGAGACCAGTGGCTAGGGTTCTCACCTGGTCACAGTGTTCTCTCCAGCTCTGGCTGGGAGTGCCCAGACCCTGCAGCAGGTGCCAGATGTCCTGTGGTCCTAGAGACCGCTGGCTAAGGCTGCCATCCAGTCTCTTAGGGACTTGGGGGAGTGCACCCAGTCCACGGAGTGCCGCACACAGAGAAAAACTGCAGGCTCATGGACCAAATCAGGCTCTTTAAGGTGCTTACAGGGGTGCACCCCACCCAGAAATTGGTGCAAGGAGTGGAAAGCAGCAGGTTCCTGAACCACAAACTGGACCCACCGCCAGTCTCTCTTTGATGTAGGTGGTTTCCTTCCTGGGAACGTGGGCTTAGGCCCATCTGTGCCCATGAACATCAACTTCCACTAGTTGCTCCTTAAGATCTTTTGCTCTTTTTAAGTTTTTTTTTTTTTTTAACCAGACTCTAAGTTGATGCTGGTCCCCAACCATAGGGCACTTTCCTTTGGGGTGTTACTGTCCTTGGATTGCTTCTGGTGGCTCCCTCCTCCTTCTGTTTATCTTCTGATATATGTTTGAGTGTTCCCACTCTGCTTTACCTCTCCACTGCTGCCTTCTGCTCTGTAGAGATCCAGAGGTGAGAAATCTTGCTCCTCAGGGTGATTTCATGGGTGTTCAGCATGTTCTGGTAGATATCCAGCTCACTTTTGGGGACAGGTTGCAACAGGATCTCCTACTTCTCTGCCATCTTCCCCCGCTCCCTCCAGTTCTTTTATTTCTTATCATTACTTTTGTCAGTCACGATGCTTGTTTGTGTTATGCAGACAATGGCTTGGTTGGAGAAAACCATTAGTGTCAACATAGATTCTCTAAGGATATAAGTGAGAGTTGATCTGGCAGAGCTTAAAAATGCTGTCAATGAGATCCACTATAATCTAGATCCTCTAAAAACTAGAGTAAATTAGGCAGAAGATTGAATTAGTGATCAAGAAGACAAACTGATAGAAAAGAAGGATGAGAAAGAGGCCATTGTTTGCATAACTGTTACCCTGAGTTCTATTTCTGACACCTTGCTTATGTCCATATCCATTAGTTCTGTGGCAGAGGTCACAGTCTCTGAATTTTTCCTCTATTAGGGGTTCCTTCTCGTGAGGGGTGGTTGAGGGGAAATATAGCTGAGAATATCAACCATGATCCAGGCAAGGTGCACCCTGTAAAGTTTCAAAGCAATCAGAAGTCATGCCTTGTGCAAATATATATGGGATCCAGTTGTATCTCAGCCAGTTAAGGCTTTCTTCACTCATGTGGAACCCCTATTGTAACAGACTGCTTTTTCCCCTCACTAGGGCACACAATCCAGGTCTTCATTCAGGAGTACCTTCTCCTCTGACGTCTCTTTGCTGAGAATCCACTTTTACTGCCATACATGGGAGTGCATTAGGCAAAGGCCATCTTCCTTAGACTGCTTCTGAGAAGGCTCAGTGCCAGGCAGCTCATGTAGCAGGGGTGGCTCCAAGCCGAAAATTCAAATTTTATGTACAACTTAATACTGTTGGTAAGCATGATTACTGAAAGGAAAATCTACATGATCTGAAAGAAATTGGTCCCTCAGATTTACTAACTTTTTGTCTATCTCTTAAGTTTGTTTTAGTGGTGAGAGATTTATATTTAAGATTTTCCTGCCTGTGAAAGAGCCCAGCTAACAACCCCACCCTTTACCAAACCCTGGGTCAAACCTCCAGCATGTGCAGGAAGGGGTAGAGGATGAGGGGCAGTCATTTACCTTGTTCTGTTTCAGGAATATTTCTTCATTTGTCTTCCCCATTTTCTAATACAAATGAACCCTTTCCTCTCAGTGCCTGGCTCCACAGAGGAGTGACTCTGAAAGCTGACTATTACAGCTTGGATAAGATGAACTACATAAATATGAAGATACTGTCATGAGAAGTCATCCCAAGTAAATGAAATCTCACCTTTCAACATGAGTCCATAGTGGCTCTGAGTTACAGACTGAGAGCACAGTGGTCTTGTGCATGGAGAAAACAATCTCTATGTGGAGGGAATGAGTCATATTTGGAGTCATTTCCTCCCTCCTACCTTTCTCCTTTTGTCTAAAATAAGCTTCACCAAGGACACTTTGGCTACACACGGTAAAGCCAAAACCTCCAGAGACCGACAAACCCTCCCGTCCTAAGTAAATATTTACTAACTATATGGTGGTTTAAATAGCCGAGTCATAACAACACTGAAACAATGTACGGGAATGTACAGGAACAAGTTTGGTGGTGACTCCAT
>JAPYYJ010001598.1:0-13965 GCA_028533885.1 Nasua narica | reverse complement strand
CACTCTTTGTTTCCGAGGGATCAAAGTCCACTTTTTTTTTTTTAAACCCAAATCATCCTTTGTACCATTGAAAGTGTTGGTGACACAGCACTTCTTAAAAGAATGCATAATTCACTGCTGGGCTTTGAAGCCTACTTTGCAATGGAGTACTGGTCTACTGGTGATCCTGCCCCAGGAGTGCTGGTAAATACACCTGTTCCAATACCTGTCTCACCTTCTCCCAGAGACGTTTGGTTTTGGGAAGGGGGGGGGGGGGTGGAGCTCTTGGCTCTCAGGTTTTCTTTCCAGCAAACGTTGTTGCCTGCGCTCTCCCAGCCTGGGACGATGATAGCCACACCACGACTGCCACCTGGCCCTCAGAGGCGGTAAGGCAACACCAACAACTGACTACATCCCGATTTCGGAGATGCAAAAGGTGAACCGCGTGCGCAGCCCAGAATCCATGAAATCCGGTGCTTACGGCAGAAGTAAGGGAGAAAATTAGCAAGACTGGTCTCGCCACGGGACAAGGCAAGGGACTAACAGGGTTAAAAGCTTACAGAGTTGATGTTTTTTTTCTGGTTTCCTAGATATCCAGTATCACAAGACCAATCAGCCTTGCTTCTGTAAATGCAAGTAATTTTATTGTTATTTTAATTATCTGCATTTTCTAGTGTTCTTAAATTGAACCTAGATCCTTTGTGTAATATTTTAAAGCAATCTTGTGTGCGTGGGTATGTTCTTGTTTCACCGCAGCCAATTTTACTAATTTGTGTGTGTGTCCTAATATGTACATATACAACCTGCATATATGGCACGGGAGTATTTATACAGAATGTTGGAGATTGAAATACATGTTTGTGAGACACTTTTCCAGAACGATCATCTTAATTGTGACATGCACACTGTTGTGAAGCAAAAGAAGGTCGAGTACATGCGTCACCGGTAAAAGGCCCCAGCTGTTCCCCAAGAACTCTTGCTCGGGTTTTTCCGGGCTTTGTAGTGCTTAAAATTTTCAAAGCTGAGCAGCGCCATCTAGTCGTGAAAACCAGAACTGCGGGCTCCTTTTCCTTCTGAGTTGGTCTTGGCAACCCTGGGCAGTGGGGGCGCGTAGGTCCTGAGTCCTGTTTTCTTTTTGTTTCCAACACAGTTATGGAGTCACACTTGTGTTTGTCTTAGTGATACAAGTTGTATAAAGGCTCACAAAATGTCAGAACTCCAAAACTCTTCCTAGGTAGTAACATATACGCAGTATTTCCTGTAAACATTCACAGTAACTTTCCAGCCCTTTTTTACAAGTTATTGGATTATGTCAGCAAAATCAGGCACTTTCCGCCTAAAGGTGGCCACATCAGAGTGGTGAAAGGTATGTTTTTTCCATAGGATTACATCATGAGTGACTCCTAGTCTGTGATTCACTCGTGCACTTCAATTATTTTACAAATTACTGATACATGCAAAACCGATCCCTGTATTGTCTTATTACTTATCCCTTAATGAGTTTTTAGAAATTCTTAGCCAGATAGGCTCTATGAAGAAAATGTTTTATAGTAATGCTTTGTTGAAATAGACATTTTCTGGTGTCATAACAAATGACATTTCTGGAAAAGTTTTTTAAGTGTGACGGATCATCCCTTCTATGGGACGTCAAGCTAGTTTTGTGAAGTTATACAACTTGCCAAGAATAGTGGCTTTATTTTGGTCAGTTTCCTGAGTCTTTTGGATTCTTAGCCATAATTTTCTATTTTTATTATTTTGTTATCTTGGTTCTACAACAAATAACAGCAATAGTGGGGTGAGTTTCATCTAGTTTCATCTAGCATTCTATTTGCTCAAAATTCCTCTTGACTGGGCACCTGGGTGGCTCAGTTGGTTGGGCGACTGCCTTCGGCTCAGGTCATGATCCCGGGAGTCCCGGGATCGAGTCCCATATCGGACTCCGGCTCTGCGGGAAGTCTGCTTCTCCCTCTGACCTTCTCCCCTCTCATTCTCAGTCTCTCTCTCTCTAATAAATAAATAAAAAATCTTTTTAAAAAATTCTTAAAAAAAATAAATAAAAAAAATTCCTCTTGACTGTTATTTCCCTATTTCCAGAGAATAATGGCATCTCTATCCCTGAACAGGTCCAACAACAGTGGGGTGCTATGCTTCTCGGCTCACTTGCTGGATTGGACGATGATTACTTCTCTACATTTCCCTCTGGATTAGGATCTGAAAGTCACTAGACTGATGACAGTGTTAAGAAAAATTACTCAAGGGGCACCTGGCTGACTCATTTGGTTAAGCGACCCATTCTTGGTTTCAGCTCAGGTCCTGACCTCAGGGTCATGGGATTGAGTCCCAGGTAGGGCTCGGGCTCAGCACAGAGTAGGGCTGGGAATCTCTCTCCTCTCCTTCTGCTCCTCCTCCCTCTCTCTCCCTCTAAAATAAATAAATAAATCTTAAAAAAAAAAAGAAAAATTATTCAAAACTGGGTTATAAGGCAAAAAGGTGAGTGGCACATCCTATCCTCTCATATAGGAGGGAAGGCACAAAGGATTATTTTAACTCTTTACTACTGACTAAGGTTGGCAGATGCTATAAGTTAACATGTATGCTAACTTACAGATTTTTTCTGATACAGATAAAAAATAATTTCTGTCCAGTAGAAAAGGTAATCCACAAAATGTTACAGTTTGTTGCCCTGGAGGATATTAACCAGATTTGTGTTATAGCCACTAATCACTCCCAATTCTGTATCATAATATTATGGTAACAGTTCCTTTTTTTTAAATTACGATTTTATTTATTTATTTGACAGAAAGCGAGAGATCACAAGTAGGCAGAGAGGCAGGCAGGAGAGGGAAGCAGGCTCCCTGCTGAGCAGAGAGCCCGATGCGGGGCTTGGTCCCAGGACCCTGAGATCATGACCTGAGCCGAAGGCAGAGGCTTTAAACCACTGAGCCACCCAGGCACCCAATAGTTCCCTTTTAAATTTCCCAAAAAAAATATGAAGCTCCTCAAATGGTCTTTGATTTAGTCTTAGTATCTCACTAATAATCCATACATTGATTTTAATCAATAAATACAATAAAATCTCTGACATGTGCTCAAATTATATACTTCCCATGATTTTACCTTTTGAAAACTATGCTTTCGCTGTTTGAACTGTGGTTTTATTCATCTTTGTTATCCTGAGCTTAACATTGTAAGTGACGTATGGATGGATGTTTAAATAAGGGTTCATGAATGAGGGGCTCCTGTCCTTTCTCCCAGGGCTGCAAATACAAAGCAGGAAGAGTGGCAGTCCTCCATCTCTGAATATATATACACAGGTATATTTACATATTATATGTTACCTAATTATAATCATTATGTAATTATGTCATATAATCATTATTGTTACCTTATGCAATAATTATATATTATAATAATTAAGTTATGGTTTAGTAATTATTTATACCAAATAATTATGTGGTATAGAAACATACCATTATACACCATACTGAAAGGTTTACTCTGCTAGCTAGAATTTATAAGTCTGTTTTTATGTCTATTGGTTTCCTATTGCTACCATAACAAATTATCGGAAATTTAGTGACTTAGTAAAACATACGTTTATTGTCTGACCATTCTGGAGAGCTGACTTCTGAAATCAAGGTATCAGGAGGGCTGGAGGCTGTAGGGGAGAACCTGTCCCTTGCCTTCTCCAGCCTCCAGAGGCCCCCTGCCTTCCTTGGTTCCTAGGCCATGCGTCACGCCAACCTGTCCTCTGACTCTGACCCTGCTGCCTCCCTCTTGTAAAGGCGGTTGGAATTGCACTGATTCCCCCATTGATAACCCAGCACGATCTCCTCATCTCAGGATCCCTGACTTAATCATTTCTGCAGAGGCTTTTTTGCCACATGAAGTCACACATTCATGTTTCTGGAATTAGGAAATGAACCTTGTGGGGCACCGGGTGGCTCAGCGGGTTGGGTTTCCGCCTTTGGCTCAGGTCATGATCTCAGGGTCCTGGGAGCGAGCCTCACATCAGGCTTCCTGCTCAGTGGGGAGCCTGCTTCTCCCTCTCCCTCTGCCTGCCGTTCTGCCTGCTCGTGTGCTTTGTCTGTCAAATAAATAAATAAAATCTTAAAAAAAAAAAAAAGGAAATGAACCTCTTTGGGGGTGTGCATTTGGGAGGATAGGACCATGGTCCCTATCCCAACATAGTAAAAAATGCAAACAGAAACCATCTTAGAGAAGAACAGGGAGGAGTCTCACCTGTCACAAGGGCTATCGCCTTCAAAAATGCCCAAAAACCTAGTTCATACGCGTACAGGCAGGATAATTTAACGAAATCACACTGAGATGCTCATTCCTGACTTCTTGCGTTGGCAACACTATTAGATTTCTCGGTAGGATCCACACATGCTCTTGAGTTTCGTGAAATTCAGTATACCACAGGCACAGGTTTTGGGGTTAAGCAGATTCGATGGAACCCTGGCTCGAGCACCTGACCTCTTCGGCTCCAGCCTCATCAGCAGTTTAAAGGTGAGGACAATGCTCACCCTGTGAGTTCACCGAGAAGCTAAATGAGGTAACGTGTTCAATGCGCTTGCCAGAATTCCTGGCACACAATAAAGACTCAGTAAATAAGCATTTATTCCTCTTCTTACTGAAATCCGAACCGACGTCCTACTCTGTGTCTCACCATGGCCCGAGCCTCTGCACTTCTGGCAAAAGGAGCCGCAGACTCTCTGACCTCTGACTGCCTTGCTTCCAGCCGTATGCCTTGCTGCCTTTTCTCAGAACAACAGAGAAGATGCCCATGGAAACTTCCGCGGCATCTTGTGGCTTCTCCGTTCCAGGTCCTGCGGTGATCCTCCGCTTCGCTCGGAGTAAAGGCTTCATTTCTCTTCTGCCCTGTTCTTCCACAATCTGCCCCCTCTCACGCTCCAGCTGTCTGCCTCCGGGGGATTCCTGAGCACCCCCAGCTTTGTTCCTGTCTTAGAGACCTCGCAGGCTCGGTTTGCAGGACCCAGGATTCTGTTCCACCCGCCACCGTCCCTCCCGTGCGTAAGGCTCATCTCTCCTTCGGGTTCATTTCTGCATCTCTTTCGAGTTGGTGTTCAAGCGTCACCTTCCCAGGGAGGCCTCTCCTTGCTGCCTGTTTAAAATTGCAGACCCACCTCCCATCTTTCACCATAAACATTTCTTATCCCCCTGCTCTGCTGAAATGTTTACCATAGGGTTTATCGCCATCTAACATATTCTGTTTTCTTATTTATTTTGGTCATGTCTCCCTCCAGCTAAAATATAAATTCCATGAGGATAAAAATTATTACTTGTTTTGTTAACTAATGTATTATCATGGTACACCTGTCAGGTGCACTGAAAATATTTCCAGAATAAACGAGGGCATCAGTCTTTAAGTTCATTGCTGGGGCCAGTCGTCTCTCACATTATTTCTTCTCAATTCCATTTCCTCCTGTCCTACGGACTCTTACCCCACATATGCTGTCATATATGTAAAAATGGGGGGGGCACTTATTGTAAAACAGAAAAATGTTCTAATATAAACTGAATATACTTGTCGAATTTTGCTATCGAGAAAAAGATATGGCCATATTCATAGTGTAATGTAAACATTTCAGAAACCATGATAGGCACATCAACGTTATTTCAACGCATCAAAGAAGAAATTTAAAAGTTTACCCACCGAGGACTTTCACGAAAGCTGCAAGGAGAGAAAAGCAATGATGGCAATGTGCCAATTCGGTTCAAGTATTTTGGCCTATAATCAGAATTTTTTTGTTCCTTGTTTTTTGTTTCACTGCTATAATTTCACCAAAGACATTTTTTGTGTGTGTATTTAATTTATACTGACACGATTCTAAGACTATCTTATGAGTTACATATACTAATATGGCTAGAATTTTCTGTATTTGCTATATAAATATAAACTATAAAACACACAGACACCTACTGTCCATGTGGTTTTCTCTCCCATTCTAGTAGCAGATAAGCAATTGAGTTGACAGTAATGTGACTTAATTAAAATGTAGCTGCGTTTTATTAACTTTTTAAAAAACAGCTCAGCCTCTACTGATTTAGTTAGAGCTACTTTCACAGAAGAGTGAATTGAAACGCAGAGGCTGAACTCGTTTGTAACCATGTGTCGGTCACGGTACCATTTATCGAGGATCTCCTTGAGCCAGGTTTGTTATTTCTAATTCTCCAACACCCCGGTAGGTGGGTGTCCTTACTATTTCCCTGTCGCGCTGACTCCGTAGCACGGAGGTCAAGGACATTGCCGAAGCCCAGGTTCGTGAATGGTAGGGCTGAGGTCTGAAGCTAAGCCCAGACTTATATTCATTCTCATTTATGTCCCTATCAAAATAAGAGGATCTAACCCTGAAATATGCCTGCAACACCTCTCCCTTCCCTGAAACTGCTTTTGATAAGGTCCCCGGTGGTCTCTCTGTCACCAAGTTTGCAACAAGACCTTCGGTCCCTGCCTTAAGGGACCCTTCCACATTCGACATTGTCCACCGCTCTCTGTTGATGAAACGGCCCTTTCTCTGGCCTTCCTGGGCAGCAGCCGTCTTCTGGTGGGTCACTCCCTCCCAGCGCCCTCTGCCCCTGGCACGGCCCCTATCTCACTCCTGAATGCTGGAGCCCTTCAGAGCTTTTGTTCCAAGCTGCCTTTTCTCATCTTTCCCTCATTCATCTGTATGTTTCTTAAGCCTCTGTGATCTGCTGGGGGAGCTGCAGTGAGTGAGATGCCAGCACCAAGGGGATTAGGACGGGAAGAGGCACTTGAGGGCAAACCCAGAAAGTTCCCTGAAGGAGCTGTCTGGGGGAGGGGCGCCAGGGCGGGGGTAGGGGCAGTCCTGGATGGAGGGGGCCAGAGAGCCCCAGGGAAACTTTCCTGAGGAAGTAGTAGCATTTAAGTTGACATCGAAATCGAAGCCATCTAGCGGGACAGAAGGAATTGTTCTGGCTAGAGCCTTGGATGAGAAGGCTGAGAAGGCCGGGAGCTGGTAAGAGGCGGGCATTTCTGGGAAGCTCAGCGAAGGGGAGAACCAGATGTGGAGGCTGGAAAGAAGGTCAAGGAGAATCACGCTGTGCCCTACAGGCTACATTAAGGGTTTTACTCGTTTCCTGAGGATGGCAGAGTCGTGGAAGGACTTCAAGTGACACGATCTCATTTGTGTTTTTACAAACCACTCTGGCTGCAGCGCTAAGAACAGATTGGGGATGGGAGTGGGGAAAACCACCCCGGTCTCGGTCTGACTCATTTCTACAGTCTTCGCAATATACTCGTCATGTGTGTTATTGCTCGCTTCCCACACAGCTACCGGCATACCTTTTTATCCCCCTCAATACGTGAATGTGCTGATTGTAACAATGATTTTAAGCACATGGATTGATAAGTGAACGTCTGCCCTGACTCTCCACCACAAAGCCATTCCTCTCCCCAGAAGTAAGAATCCATCGAGAGGCTTCTCTACGGATTTCCGCGTGAAGGTGCATCTCCAAGATGCTCTGCACCATCTATTTCCGCATAATGATGTCACCGTAGATATCAGCCCGTCTGTGCAAAGGGCAGTTTAGCTATGCCGGTGGATGGTTATTAGGAATAATCACGGTAATTTTGGGGTGCCTGAGTGGCTCAGTGGGTTAAAGCCTCTACCTTCGGCTCAGGTCATGATCTCAGGGTCCTGGGATCGAGCCCCGCATCTGGCTCTCTGCTCAGCAGGGAGCCTGCTTCCCCCTCTCCCTCTACCTGCCTCTCTGCCTACTTGTGGTCTCTCTCCTCTGTCAAATAAATAAATAAAATCTTTAAAAAAAATCACGGTAATTTTGTTCGTTTGGGGGGCCCCAAGTATTTTAAAAACCTCCTGCTTCGAATCTCTTGTGGATGCTGTGGAAGGAAATGGTATTGATTGGGTAACCTGCTGTCCATATGGGAGGCCACAGCAAAATTCTGGACAGGTGTCCCACAGCAGAGGTTTATTTCCTCACAGCTGGAGAACAGTGATGTGGGAAACAAAGGCAGAAAAAAATTATTAAATTTCCTTACTGCCTACAGCCTTGCCAAGTCATTGAAACAGGCCAAGTGACATTCCTCTAGGGACTCAACTGCCTCAATGTTAATACTTCTCTAAGGGCAAAGAGCAAGCCTGGCTTGACTGCCCGTAAGTCTACTTTAACTTAGGAAAATTCCTTCGGAAACTTCCTTTACCTCTAAACCCCCTAAGTATATGGCCCACCGATAGACATCTGAAGGGCCTCATCACTAAGGTTTTATTAGACAGTAATACATGACCTTTCCCCAACAATAGCTAGCCCCCTCAAGGTCCTGGAAACCTTGCTTCCAAAATTCCTTGGAGACTTATGCGATCCCTGGCCCCCTCCCAACTTGGAAGTATATAATGGGCCACTCCTCAGGACCCTAGGGCCACTCTTTCTGCCCACGGGTCCTGTCTGCATGCTTTAATAAAATCACCTTTTTGCACCAAAGATGTCTCAAGAATTCTTTCTTGGCCGTCAGCGTAGAACCCTAATAACATCTTCCCTAAAGTCCTAGATCAAGGGGGCTGCAGATTTGATTTCTGGTGAGATCAATTTCTGGTTTGCAGATGACTGTCTCTCATTGTGTCCTCACGGGGCCTCTTCCCCACGCAGACAGAGACAAAGAGATCTGAGAAAGAGCTCTGAGGTTTCTCCTTATCAGGATCTCAGTCCTATCAGATTAGGGCCCCACCCTTATAACCCCATTTAATCTTAAATACCTTCCTAAGGGCCAAAAACAGTCACAGAGGGAAGAAGGACTCCAACCTATGAATTTTGAGGGGACACAGCTCATCGCACCCGTGCAGTACAATTTTCCTTAAGTCCCTGACCTTGGAACACATGTTTCTCCTACATCACAAGACTAGGATGTGAAATATGCAACTGTTGTTACGGGATTTCTTTTCCTTCCTGCCCACAGTTCCTGGTCCCACGGCTTCGAAGAAGGACGAGGGAGACCAGCCAAAGAGTGGTGGGCAGCGAAAGCAGGGTTTACTGAGAGTGCAGTTAAGTACCGAACTCCCGAGAAGGGAGGGGACCCGAGAGGGTGGCCGCCAGAGTTTCTAAGTCTAGGGGTTTATATGGCTTGTTGGTGAGCTGTTTCAGTCTGATCAACCCCCCCCCCCAGCCTGTCACCCAATCAGGTTTTTGTCATCAACCCATCACATGGGAAAGGGCGGAGGGCTCCTCCTTCCAGGGCGGCATGAAATCCCTTTAAGGGTGCTGTCCTCTTGGGCGGAGGCCCCTTGTCCCTGCCTGCCTGCCTTCCAGCTCTCCTTTGCTGCGATGAGTCTCCAATGTGCCTCAACATGAGAGGCTGACTGGGGGAGACAGGTTGGGGGGACCAGTTGGATATGAAACATGGGACTCCTTTCTTTTGCGAACACAGCCCACGGTTCCTCCTGTTACTGCGCTGAACCCCCATACTCTGCCATCGGCTGTCTCTCCACCCTTGATCTGTGTGACTGCGGAGAGGGGGGCACGCGGTAATGGGCAGTTCTGGGACCCCCACATCATGGTCTGATCAAATTGCAGGAACCCTGACTTTCCCTTTCCGACCAACAGTCCCCAGGACTGATGGGGTGTCAACAGTTCTCATAAACGTACTTTGACCAGTGCACTAATCACGCCTTTTCCGTCTGCAGCCTAACCCCCATCCCGGGCAGGCCGTGGCTTGCAGAAAGCAGGGTCCCAGCAGTCCTGTGGAGGTGGCCATGTGTCTGCTACTCTCAGAACCCGATTAGCTTGAATTTTTAAAATCTCCATTCTCATGTTTCCTTCTTTCGCTCATTTTATAATCACCGAATAATTTTTTTGGTACGCAACATTGATTAAAAGCAATGACATGTTTGCCTCCCTAACTCTCCAATCAGAATACAGAAGATCCTTTTGCTTGCAGTACAGTGGACGCACGGTGTCCCATTAGTTTCAGCGATACCGCAGTGATTCGACGTCTCTCGTTAATGCTGTGCTCACCACAAGTGTCGCTCCCAGTTGTCACCATACACGCTAGTAAAATGCCATACGCTGTAGTCTTTATGCTGGGCCTTTAATTCCCATCGGTGCAGGCTGGCCGGGGTCCAAGGGCCCAGAGAGGGTCCTGCAGCACTAGCCAAGAGGGGCCTTGGCTTAGAGCAGGATAGAAATCAAACACAAGTTGAGAGGAAGTGAGAACAATGCTTATAGAAGACATAGAGTGCAGGTAGGCAAAAAGCATCCAGAAGACTTAGAAAGGAAAGGAGAGTGAGTCTCGTCTTTGTTTGGGGCCTGGGGTTTTTACTGAGGTTGCTGATGTCTTCTCAGGCATCCAGGAAAACAGATGAGTGTTCAGGTATTCTCTGGAAGCCATTTATGCCCTGGAGCCCGGGGTCCTGGGTCGTCAGTGGTCTTTTGAATCAGGGCGACCCCGCCCAGTCACTCCCTAGCTATTACCTACTGTGCTAGAAAACTCCAAAGAAATCCGTTAGTCCTTGACCTTTACGGGAAGGTCGGACATAATCTGTTCTGTAAGGCGTGCGTAGACAGGGTGGGGGTCTTGGCAAGAATAGAAGCTGGAGAAGGAGCAAAGAAAGCAGGCTTCCATGGGGTCCCTCCAGGTTCCCTATCTCACTGCGAGTTATTCATTCCGTTACTGGAAGCCTGTACCCCCCACTCCCCTGCACGCGTTTCGACCCACACCCACCCCTCCCTCCCGCAGCTGTCAGTTTGTTCTCTGTTTACAGGTCTTCCGATCGGAATTTTAATTTTTTTTTTAAAGATTTTACTTATTTATTTGAGAGACAGAGAAAGTGAGAGAGAGCATGAGAGGAGAGAAGGCCAGAGGAAGGAGCAGACTCCCCGTGGGGTTGGAGCCCAATGTGGGACTTGATCCCAGAACGCGAGGATCATGACCTGAGCCGAAGGCAGTTGCTCAACCAACTGAGCCACCCAGGCGTCCCGGAATTTTAAATTATTTTTTTTTAAGATTTTATTTATTTATTTGTCAGAGAGAGAGAGGGAGAGAGAGCACAAGCAGGCAGAGTGGCAGGCATAGGCAGAGGGAGAAGCAGGCTCCCCGCTGAGCAAGGAACCTGACATGGGACTCGATCCCAGGACCCTGGGATCATGACCCGAGCCAAAGGCAGCAGCCCAACCAGCTGAGCCACCCAGGCGTCCCTTAAATTTTTTTTAATTTAAATTTTCTTTAAAGATTTTATTTTCTTATTTGTCAGAGAGAGAGAGATAAGCAGGCTCCCTGCTGAGCACAGAGCCCGATGTGGGTCTGGATCCCCAGACCCTGAGATCATGACCTGAGCCAAAGGCAGACTCTTAACCAACTGAGTCCCCCCAAGGGTGTCCCCTAATCAGAATTTTTTAAAGAATTACTATTACAGTCTGAATCCTCTAAGCAGTTTCTCTTCTAGAAAGTACAAGTGAAAATACTAGTAAATGAAATTGAAATTAAAAGAAAAGAGTAAAAAATTACACCGATACAAAACATAAGTGAAACTGCTCCACGTTCCGGCCCCAGAAGAGAAAATGAGGCTGTTGTTTCTACGGGCATTTCCAGTAAGGACTGGCGGAAGAGCCCTAACCCACATGCTTGGTAAGAGTACTTTTCTAGAACGTTTTCATCCAGATTTTATATGAGAAGTCACCTAAATATTTAAATGGGAACATACATAACACTTTCCCCCATACCTTAAAGGTACTCTTTTCATTTTCTTTCATTTTTTTTCCCTCTCTCAAATCTTTCCATTTTCCACTCACTTTTTATTAGGTCGTTTGCTGTTCTTCACAGCTGTGAAAGAGAATCTTGCCCTCTGAGGGTCCTGTTTCTGCCGGTCCCACCGGGCTGACTCGGCACTTCTCTTCTTCACCACTGAGTTGTTACAAAGTAGAGCGGGAAGGAATAGTGACTGGGAAAAGGAAAGAAGAATGTCGAAATACAATCATGGGATTTGTATTTACATGAAATAACATGCCCAAGTTTCTTTTACTCAGCTGACCCCTTCTTTATCAGAAATTGAAATACAGAGAGAACATCGTCTTAGAAAAAACCTGCTATTTTTAAAAGGTTAGCTGACAAATTGCCACGTGATCCAACAATTTCACTTCTGGGTACATACATGCAAAAGAATTGAGAGCAGAAACTTGAAGAGATGTCTGTTCATAGCAGCAATAGCCAAGAGGTAGGCACAACTCGGTGTCCATCGATGGCTGGACGGGCAATCAAAACGCGGTACAACTCAGCCCTGAAACCGAAGGGAACTGACATCCGCCACCACCCCGAGGAACTCTGAGGACGTTATGCTAAGTGAAATCAGCCAGTCACAGAAGGACGAATCCCCTAAGATTCTGCTCACGTGAGGTACCTAGAACAGTCCAACTCGAGAGTCAGAGTAGAATGGCAGGGGCTAGAGGCTGGCGGGAGGGGGACCTGGAGTTGGTGTTCAATGGGGACAGAGTTCCAGCGTAGCAGAATGCAAAATGTGACTATGTTACACTGTATCTTGCACAGCGATGTGAATATACTTAACATTGCTGAACTGTAGCACCGTATTTCTTCTGCTTCTGAGACATAGTGTGATTTATACTAAGAGATACATATTTGGTCTTCTCCATTTCCAGCACAGACATCCTAAAGACCTTGGAATTTCCTGTTATGAGAGCAATAAAGGTGTCTTTTGTTGCATTCATGAGGGGGCTTTTAGACCTAAGGATGGGGGGCTGGTTGCCAATGAGCCAGTGATTAGAGGTTTGAACTTTCAGTGCCATCCCCCTGACCTCGGGGGCGACCAGAAACTTAAATCTTCTTAAATGTTTTGTGGCAGTTGCAAGTGAAAAGGGCTTCTGCTGCCTCCATTTTCCCTTCAAGCTTTTTAGTTGGGTTCTTCTCTGCATTTTGTCTTCGGAATCAGGTGAAAGACCCTGAGGGCAAAGCCTCTCTTTGTTTGAACTGAAACTATCCCCTCAAGCAATCAGGACTGCCCCCAACCAGCAAGATCAGCCAGGATCAACACCCAGACAATGATCACAAAGATCTATTTGACCTTCCGGCCCACCTGCCTGGACCCACCCGCCTTTGCCCCATATTTTCCTTATATAAACCTGGAAGTATTTTCGGCACTTAGGAGACAGTCTTTGAGACGCTCTCTACAGTCTTCCTGGGGTTATTCCCACTGAAATAAGTAAGTCCCTTCCTTGCTTCCCCACCACTCCTCTCTCTACCTTTGGATTTTGCCAGCAGTGAGTGGCCCACCTGATCTGTTTGCGACCCCCCAGGTCGAGAACCTCCAGCAGCCTGGCACCCCAGCTGTAGACGTGTTTTTCTGCGTGGGGCGTTGTGTCTCATCCAGATCCTAAAATGACTCAGAATTCCCCAGAGTTGTATTCCTTAGTCCCATCCTGTTTCCAGGTGAACTGGACACTTGGATGTGTTTTTGAGCTAAAACAAAAATACCTGGATACAGTTATAAGCTAGAATACTCACTGCATCATTAATTACTTGCTATTTGGGAACTGCTGAATAATTATGATAACTTATTCCATTTCCAATCTAGGCCAACCCTCCCATTTAAAGGACTGAAAATGCAGTTCAAACCATTCAAACAAATCCTGTGAGGAGCTGGAAAGCGAGAGCCCATCAGGCAGAAAAACATGGAGGCAGCATCAAGAAGCTTGTGACTCACGTCATTGACCACAGGGGTCTGGTCCTTGTATGTCAGTGTCCATGGCCTGACCCCAAGTAGGGACTTTAATGAGAGATTCTGTCCCACAAAACTGAAACCTCCCAGGGCTCTGTCAAAAGTGAATTCACCTCACCTCACACTTTAGGGTACTCCAAGGATCATTCCCTCGGTTTGCACTGAAACAGTCTGAAAAACAGAACCCTGTCTCTGAGAAGCTGTAATCACACAGATTTACATGCAAACTCACATTACCCGGGTGCTCCAAAACGCAGCAACC
>JAPYYJ010001597.1:0-13966 GCA_028533885.1 Nasua narica | reverse complement strand
CCTCACACCAGTCAGAATGGCTAAAATTAGCAAGTCAGGGAACGACAGATGTTGGTGAGGATGCGGAGAAAGGGGAACCCTCCTACACTGTTGGTGGGAATGCAAGCTGGTACAACCACTCTGGAAAACTGTATGGAGGTTCCTCAGAATGTTGAAAATAGAGCTACCCTACGACCCAGCAATCACACTACTGGGTATTTACCCTCAAGATACAAATGTAGTGATCCGAAGGGGCACATGCACCTTAATGTTTATAGCAGCAATGTCCACAATAGCCAAACTATGGAAAGAACCTAGATGTCTATCAACAGATGAATGGATCAAGATGATGTGGTATATATATATACAATGGAATACTATGCAGCCATCAAGAGAAACAAAATCTTGCCATTTGCAACGACGTGGATGGAACTAGAGGGTATTATGCTAAACGAAATTAAAAAAATAAATTAAAACAAAACAAAACAAAAATGTGTGTTTAAACCCACTTAGTTTGTGGTACCTTGCTACAGCAGCCTGAGCAAACCAATGCACTTTCCATCTGTTCCTGAGCAACACTCCCTAGACAACTAAGCCCCTATCTGAAACCTCCTCTCTCCTAGGAGTGCCTATGCCCTGTCCCCCTTCTGGGTGGTAGTCCTGTGCCACTGCCTCTGGAAGGTCTCCTCCTGTAGGGACTTCGCTCCTCATGCAACCCATCAAATACCACCCAATAAAGCTTATTGTGTACTTCTGCTGTCTATGGTCATGTCTTTTTCTTGATCAGCCTTGAAATCCTCAAACTCACTACATTCTATCTCTAGATTTCATCTTTTTTTTTTTAGTACACATATACACATTTGTCTTAGGTGACTGAGATCTAGCTAAGAAAGTTGTCTTATCTGAGATCCAAGAGTAATGACTCACACTACGAGCGCTGATAGAATCCATAATGCCATTTCTCAGCCCAGAAGCTCCAGTTGTTGCCTATTCCCAGAAATGACCACAGCAATTCTAAATAATGAATTTCAACAATGTGTTAGATGTTGTGCCAAGACATATACATGGTATCACAGGAAGACATCACAACAGTCCTCTGAGTGAAGTACTATTATTTCCCTTGTACAGATGAAAAACCTAGGCAACTTATGGTCCACAGAGGGTATTTTAAGTGTCAGCTAACTTGCCTAGTATCACACAACAGTGTCTGGCAGAATCCGTGTCTGCTGGATGGCAGAGACTAAAGAAGTAATAAAGACATGTGACTTAATCCCAAAGGCTTTCAAGAAGTAGGCTGCACTTGCTCTGCAGTCATCCAGAAAATACATCACAAGAGGCTAAGAATATACACATTTGAATAATGTGTATTTTTAAACATGTGATTGGTAAGTAAGTCATGACTAAACAGAAAATTTATTCAAGCCCCTATTCACCTAGGTATGCATTCTGATTGCTGGATCCCTTTTCTGTGCCGCAAAGACCTTCTGAAGTAGTACTGTGTTAACAAGCTCACAGTTGGAAGGGGCTTTGGAGATGGTCCAGTCCAGTTCACACATTACAGTCTTGCAAAAGGTAAGGCCTAGGGATGAAAACAGACTTGCCTAGAGACCTAGGATGTTAGTAAGAGAGCTAGGAATAGAACCAGAGCTCCATTACATGGTAATTAAAATAATTAAAACAGAATCAATTACAATACTAGCTATTACCATGTTGGGGTACCTGCAATATGCCCTGTATGTACAGTATCTTATTTAATCCTTAAAGCAATCTTTTAATAGAGGTGTTATCATCTCCATCTTGAATCAAAGAAAGGAGTTTCTAAGTCCAGGATCACACAGGTAACATCATGGCAAAGCCTAGATTTGAGTCAAGTTCTTTTATAAACTTAAGATTCTTTTCCTAATTTTTGCCTCAACTTTTATTCATGCTATTAAGGTAGAGGAAAAGAATTGTTATCAGTGAGAAAAAAAGACAAATACATCATGTATTTCGTGTTCAATATCAGAACTACCTTTATAATAGCTAAGCTTTATTTTTGTCTTAAGGAACATTTGAAAGGAAATAGTGAATGCACTGCATGTTACCCCTTCAAGTTGTAACGGTATAGGATCATCTGGAAACAACAAGGCCTTATTCTCTCTTTTGCAGGAGTTATCTGTTGACTCTCTTATAGACACTGTACTTGGATCTTCAACTCTATCTTTTTCTTTTTCAGCTTGTCTCAATGGTTCCTTAAACTGCTTTCTTGGGTCACACAGAGATGGCAGGGGATGCAGATGTATTTTGTATTTCCATGAATTCCTCGTCCATAGTGGCACTGGTCACCAGAAGGGCAGTTGAGTGAAATAGCCAGTTGTCTTTTCAAGCTTTCCGAGAAACGTCCTCAGGGCTGCTTTTTCTTTATCAATTTCCCTGAACCGAATATCTAAAGCCTTCTGGAGTTTTTGAATGTGGAGCCTAGTCCTCTTCTCCTCCCCAAGGTTGTTAACAAGGGCCTTCCGCAGGTATGTGGGATCTCCTATTGCCAAGGTGCGCTTCCTCACTGTGTAGCTCATTCCACCCATGGTCAAACTTTGGCAGGGGAAGACAGGAATGAGTCTTCCTGTAAATGTCTCAGCAAAATGATTCTCCTGCAGTTTGGAATATTAGAACCATGACACCATGGGAACAGAGCCCCGCAGAATCTTGGGGCTGAGTGGCATCAGAGATCCATCCACTTAGCCTGAACTCTTGCATTTGCCCATCAGAAGTTTCTAGGCTTGCATATACTCTTAGTTTACAAACAGAGATAAGTGTTTCAACACACCAGAGTGGCAAACAGGATGCCTGCCACTGTTTTGTGGTTACCTGTTTGTTGAATGGTTAAGTGACTTTGGACACGCATACACAGGACAAGAATGTTGGACGGGGAGATGAAGCACGAGAGACTATGGACTTTGAGAAAAAAACTGAGGGTTTTGGAAGGGAGGTGGGGATGGGTGAATCTGGTGGTGGGTATTTAGGAGGGCACGTACTGCATGGAGCACTGGGTGTGGCGCATAGACAATGAATCTTGGAACACTGAAAAAATAAAATTAAGATGTTAAAAAAAAGAATATTTACAGAGGAAAATAGAAAGTAGAGTCCATAATTCAGATTAGTTTTAGAAGACTTTATTCATTCCTTATGTATTCATTTGAATTTGCTAAATGTTTGAGATTATGTCATTTGTCTAGGTATTGGATCGGACTTAAAGGTAAGAATTTCCTCATGAAGTATCTACTTTTCACACAAGAAAGGAGAGGAAACAGGCAAATATACATATATCTATCACATGTGCAAATCTCCACAGGAAATATAAACTAAAAACTAAGGAGATGATAGAGATGGGAATGGGCAAAAGGTGAGGATGGGGAAACAGGAATACGGTTGAAGGAACAGGAAGAGGAACACTTAGGTATACTTTTTAATTGTCCTTACATTTATAAATATGTTTGGTTTCATGTCTTCAAAAGTTATTAAAATCGGGGGACCTGGGTGATTCAGTGGGTTCAAGCCTCTACCTTTGGCTCAGGTCATGATCCCAGGGTCCTGGGATAGGGTCCTGGGATCGAGCCCCGCATCAGGCTCCCTGCTCGGCAGGAAGCCTGCTTCTCCCTCTCCCTCTGCCCCTGCTTATGTTCCCTCTCTGGTTCTCTGTCAAATAAATAAAATCTTTAAAAAACAAAAACTAAAACAAAAACATGGAAGGCATTGTGAGAAGGAAAGAAAGGGTGAATGGGGGAAAATCAGAGGGGGAGATGAACCATGACAGACTGTGGACTCTGAGCAACAGACTGAGAGGGTTTTGGAGGGGGGTTGGGCGAGCTTGGTGGTGGGTATTGAGGAGGGCACGTACTGCATGGAGCACTGGGTGTGGTGCATGAACAACTAATCTTTTAACACTGAAAAAATAAAAGTATCTGGGAAAAAATAAATCTAAAAAATTATTAAAATCAAAAAAGATTGGGGGTTTACCCCACACCCCCTGTATATTCTAGGAATAAGGAAGAAGTAAATATACTGTGGATAGTGACAGCCAGGTTCTCTCTGTTGGAGAAAGAAACTACAGAAAAAGTAAAGGAGGCAGGCTATAATGTACTCTGTGGTGCTGAACCAGAATTGGAGATATCAGTATGACATGGTTCTATGAATCAGGTTGGATCTGTGTTTTATGAATCAGTATGAATTTACAGTTCCACGAGTCAGTACGAATTCTTGTGAAGAGTGGACCATTAGAAACTCTGGTCCCCCAAAAAGACTCCAAACTCTCCCCAACATGGTCCGAGGCCCATTTATTCCCGAACTCAAAATTCCCTCTGGGAAGAGAAGATAACAGATTTTATGGTTCTGTTTTCAGATTTTAGCTATGACTTTCCATTAGCTTTGATAACATTACTTTATTCCTTTTAACCTCATTAGGAGCAGACACATGTATGTTTGTTCCAGTCCTCTTTAAACAGAAGCAGAAAACCCGAGCAATGTGGAATGTTTCTACTTACAGGAAAACACATTTTTTTCCTCTAACAAGAATTTTACTAATTTTTAACTTTGAACTGTGGCCTTTGGAAACCATCAAAAGATGTAGCAGAACTACTTTGTATTATCAACTAACTGCTAATGAGTACAAATACTTGATAGCCCAATCCAACCACACTCTAAGGGAGTCTGACGGGTCTACATGTTTGGGAGCAAGGAGCAAAGGGATCTTTACAGACATGACATAGTAGAAGATTGGCAAGAAGTGCGGAAGTGAACTTTTGGTAGAGAAGATTCATACAAAACAAGGTATTGCCTTCAAATAACTCAAGAACTATCACTGGGTAAAGACTGTGTGAACATTGACAGAAGAACTAGTGTTAGCTGGTAGAGATGGCCTATTACAGCTCAGGGTAATGAGCATATCTACCAGTGTCTGGAGGCACCCACTAATAATGACATACTTGTCACTAAAGATGTTCAGGAACAATCATCATAGGGGTGCCATCACAGTAAACACTTACATTGTATTTTGCAATATATCTCTAAGATCTCTGCTATAGCTGAAATAAGGATGATAATGATCAGCACTCCATCATTTACAACAACACAGTGGCAGGAAAGGACTACTGTTGCTGTCTTACATGTGAGGAAACCGAAGCTCAGCAAAGTGGAACTCTGTCCCAAACTGACATCTGACCTTTGTGACTCCTTGTAGCTACTATGCTACCTGCAGAGCCAGGAGCACACACACCATGTGGACTCATGAAAGCACTCCTGATACATACGTGCAAGCAGCACACGGACAAACTGGACCCTCATGCACAAATGGGGATTTACGCAAGGATACATTCAAGAACATACCAACCCCTGGGTGCACAAATACCCCTCTAGAGCATGGCTGTCCTGTAGAAGTTTCTAGGATAATGAAAATGTTCTAGATCTGTGCTGTCCAATACAGCAGTCACTGCCATATATGGATTGAGCACTCTGAAATGTGGCTGGTGTGACCAAGGAACTGAACTTTAAATTTTAATTTTAAATTTAAATTAAGGGGTGCCTGGGTGGCTCAGCTGATTAAGCAACTGCCTTCAGCTCAGGTCATAATTGCAGTGTCCTGCGATTGAATCCCACATCAGACTTCCTGCTCAGTGGGAGTCTGCTTTCCCCTCTCTCTGCCTCTCCCCTGAACTTGTGTGTGCGCTCTCTCGCTCTCTCTCAAATAAAGATCTAAAAAATTTTTAAAGTTTTTTTTTAAAGATTTTATTCATTTATTTGGTAGAGAGAGAACACATGAGTATACAAGCAGGGGGAGCAGGAGAGGGAGGCAGAGGGAGAAGCAGGCTCCCTGCAGAGCATGAAGCCTGATGCAGGACTTGATCCCAGGACCCTGAGATCATGACCCGAGCTGTAAGCAGCCACTCAACCGACTGAGCCACCCAGGCATCCCTAAAAAAATGTTTTTTAATTCAAATAGCTACATGTGGCTTGTAGTTATCATACTGGACAACAGAGGTCCAAACTTACAGGTGGTGACATATATGTGCATGTCCTTAGAACCATGCCATGCTAAAGACAGGCAGAGACAAAAGCCCTTGTGCCTTCAGGCACAGTTACAACCAACCAGACATACTGCATTCTTCCACCCCTCAGTCCCCTCAATCTGGTGTGCAGATGGGGAATACATGTGCACTCAGTACAAACATGGGCAGAGACAGCAGCATCACCCCTTCACTGCAAGCCTATGAGGGTGGAGGAGGCATGGCCACCCTAAGACATGCATTCCTGCAGGATTATCTTGGACTAGATAGATAATGATGTGAAAGATGTAAAAGCACTTGCAGGGCAAATGTCTGGCTTAGAAGTGGTTCTTTGCAAGCTAAGGGGAGATGTCCTTTGCAACAACTGTGCACTGACCATCTGTCACTTGCACTGAGCTGGCATTTTCTGTGGTCCTCACAGGGTCCTCAAACCCAGTATCTCCCTTGCAATGCATGCCCATTAAGCAAGACCTAAAATCCACAGGCTTTACTGCTGCCAACAGTGAAAGAGTGCTATGTCCCAACATGTCCCAGTGCCTCTCTGACCTGTGCACAATCCTGCCTGTCTGCTGACCATTAAACCTTTCTGTGTTTCCTTGTGCTCCCCTTGCCCTCCTACTCATCCCACATTCCACAGTCCTCAGCCTGACCACCAAGCCCTATGTCATGCAAACCTGCTATGATAGAGATCAAAATCCAGATCTGGAGAATGAGGGGAGATCATACAAAGCTCTAGGAGTCGCCATGAGGTCTGGTAAGAATGGATATCAGACGCATGTGTATGATCCTAGCCTATCCTTGACCAGGGCTAAATAGATTTAGCCCTGGGTTTAGCCCTAAATTATAGGATTTTTGCGGGACGCAGGCCAGGGTGATCAGACACGCCCTGGAGGGTGATGGAAGATGAGAAGGAACCTGACCAGATACTGAGGGTGGAGACTCTGGCTGAAATGACTTAGCAGGTCGCTTACTAGAACCGGACAATGCAGAGAACTCAGAAGAATGCCAGTTGGAAAGTTCAGAGAACCCTGAGTAGAATCTTCCCAAGATAGAATGTTTGTCAAGGAGAAGGGGCACTTCATTCTCATCCCCCAAAATACCCAAGCAGGTTTCTCAATAGAGAAACAAGTCTTCCAGTCAATGTGTTTGGGCACTCCTAAATGTCAGTGCCCACTAGCATACCAAGAGTTTCCTCCTCAAACCCACCACTGGAAAAATCAAGATGCTGCTACCATTCCCCTCCTGGATGCTGACCCTAGCCCATCTGAGGCTAACTGGGATGCCCAAGAAAGGGTAGTCAATACAGCAAGGGCCACTCAGGACCACCAGGAATTAATACATGAATACCCAAAGAGAGAAGAAAGAGGGGCAGTTGGGGACAGAGAGGTAAAAATGTAAAGAAGAAAGAAAAATCCTACACAGAGTCTATAACTCTAATAATTTTAAAAAATTTATTTATTTTAGAAAGAGAGAGAGAGCATGAGAGCAAGCATGAGAGAGAAGTCAGAGGGAGAAGCAGACTCCCTGCTGAGGAGGGAGCCCAATGCGGGACTTGATCCCAGGATTCCAGGATCATGACCTGAGCTGAAGGCAGTTGCTTAACCAACTGAGCCACCCAGGCGCCCCGAGTTATAGACCATTCTAAAAGATTTTGTTTATAAAAAGAATTGGGGGAAATTGGAGGGGGAGATGAAGCATGAGAGACTGTGGACTCTGAGAAACAAACTGAGGGTTTTGGAGGGAGGGGGATGGTGGCTTTGGTGAGCCTGGTAGTGGGTATTAAGGCGGGCACATACGGCATGGAGCACTGGGTGTGGTGCATAATCAATAAATCTTAGAACACTGGAAAAAAAAAAAAAGAACAATGAATTCTGGAAAAACCTGCCATAGGCTATGCTCAGCTGGGTCACACTGGGATTTGGACTTGAAGAGATGAATGATATGGCAGGACATCACTGCACTGTTACTCTCAGGAGTGACTGAGATAATTAAGGCACCCAAGGCACAGCTCTGCCAGAAGTCCTCAGATCTCTCAGATTTGAGATAGTCTTTTGTTTATCAATTATAAAAGAGGATTTTCACCTTAAGATGGCATTTTGTTTGTAAGGATATTCATAGAATGTTTACAATTCTCTGTTCTCTAAAATTACTCAGTTGACAGATAAGTGTAAAAACCAAAACTGATTGTTTTCTTTGACCAAAATTGTTTTCAATTTTTAAATTTGTGTATTTTTCCAGGAATGTCTGTAATTATTCTATAGAATATTCAAAAAAATTAATTTTTTATTGTCTTAGAATTTATATTATCAGGTATCTAGGACCCAAATAAAAATATAGGCCAAATACACAACATTGTAAAATTTTAAGTGATAATTAGTGAACTGCAGTTTGAAATACACATTCCTCTTCACAAAGTCTAGTAAATCTAATGAATCTTTCTTGAGTCTCATGGATGTACTGGCCTATCAGTTTATAATTGGGTCTTTTGTATTATTTTATAACATTTCTGTCTTGCTACTTTAATATTTAGAATGATTGCAACACTTCCCAGGTAGGATCTTCACGCCATCCCTGGAGGTGAGTTACAGACATTTTCATGTTATCCCCATGCCACCTGCCAGCAGCTGAGTGGTAGTGAGAGCCGGAGTGTACTACCTCCACACTGTTTTCCACAGTGGCTGCACCAATTTACAACCCTACTAAGAGTGCAGGAAGGTTCACTTTTCTCCACATCCTCACCAACACTCGTTATTTCTCAGACAAGAGTTTAAATTTAAAAAAGACAGTTACGAGAGACAACAAAGGACATTATATGTTAATAATAAGTTCACTATATCAAGCTAAAACAATTATAAACATTTATGCACCTAATGATAGACCATCAGAGTATATGAAGCAGAAACTGATGGAGTTGAAGGGAGAAAGAATTCTACTCTAATAGTTGGAAACTCAGGGGCACCTGGGTGGCTCAGTTGGTTAGGGATCTGACTCTTGATCTCAGCTCAGGTCTTGATCTCAGGATCATGAGTTCAATCCTCACAATTTATTAAAAAAATATATAAATATTTTAGGGCAAGATGGCAGCAGAGTAGGGGACCTCATTTCATCTGGTCCCTTGAATTTAGCTGCATATCTATCAAAACATTCTGAACACACATGAATTCAACCTGAGATATTAAGAAAATAAATCTGGATCTCTACAAGCAGAAAAATGACTACTTTTTGCAAAATAGGAGGTGAGGAATCTTGAATCTTCAGGGGAAATATCAGAAGATAAACAGAGTGGGGAGGGAACTTCCATAAGGCAGCCACCAGAAAGTGATATAACACTGGAGGGAAAAACTGCTCCAGTGAGAGACATCCCTTTCTCAAAAGGGCACAGGGGATGAGTGGGGCAGAATTCTAGGTGGATAATTGTGGTCCCAGGATCCGAAGAGACTCAAAGAATGAAACGATAGAGTGCCTAAGCAGTGGAGTGGGGAGACAGGTTATGGTCACCAAGCCTAGAAGGGACTCCCAGCTCCGGTCACCATAAACCCCAAGCCAGACCAGTAGGGAGACTGCTCTCTGCCCCAGCACCCTGAAAAGGACTAGAAGGGGTGAGCTAACACCTCAGGGGATATACAAAATGGCTGTGCCCATGACTGGCCAACAGCTCTCAGGTGGCAGCAACCCTGGGAAGGACACTAGGGGAGCACCCAGCCGTGACCTGGGAACAGTGGAACTGGGTATGTGCACAAGCAGTCACAAAGACACAAAGCACAGAGACACTCAAGGGTCCCCAGAACTCCCCTGGGAGACTGGCGATGGACACAAACCTTGGGATTCAGGGGTTTGGCACACACAGAGGCTGCACCCACAACTGGACAACTCTCAGGGCGATGTGTCCACCAAAAGGACACTGGGGTGGCACCCAGCCATGACCTGGGAGCCCCAGAAGATGGTGCATACATTAGCCCATGGCTGCTCACAGCTGCAAAGGCAAAAACCACAGAGATGCTGGGGGTGGGGTTGTCCCTGGAACTCCCCTCTGGGAGAACTGCAGTGGGTGCAAAATAGCGAGAGTCTGTAGAGTCTAGTACACACAGAAGTAGAGATGGTTTGACCTGGAGGATTTATTGAAGAATGGGGACCATGACTTTCTCTGGGCCAGAGATTACCACAGGGCCGTATTTGCTCTGACCCTCTGAAGAGGTGCAAAAGCGTCCAGGAAACAAAAGCCACACAGACAACCATCTCACATTAAGCCCACATTAAGCCCATCCCCCTGACAAGGGGTGAGGCAACTCCACCCAGGCAAAGACGCCTGAGAAGCTGAGCCGCAGTCCCCTCCCCCAAAAGACAAGACTAGAAGAACAGGTGAATGACAAGCTTATTTCCCACATGACTGTAAAACTCCAGTGCCAGGAGAAAATATATTGAACTCCAGGTGTTCCATCATGATTCATTTACATATATACACATGCACACACATATACATATATATTCGTTTATAAATATTATATTCATATGAATATATATACTCATTTATATTTCAAATGTAAAAAAACTTTACATTTTTTTTCACCCTGTTCCCATTTCGAATAGATTATTTCCCCAACTTACGGAAAGCTGCTTTTTAACTTTTTTCCACATCTATGTTTTATAGATTTATGCCCCATACTAGTCCATTTTTCGCTCTATTCAACTTTATCTTGATATACATATATGCATTATGATTTCTTTGCAATTTGGGGATATAGCATCTTCTAACACACAGACCAAAAATCAATCAAACAGGCAGATTATCCTGCTTTGTCCTTCATGAGAGTTTATAGTCTCTCCCTCCTTTTGTATTGTTTGGATCATCATGGCTTTGTCTGCATATCTATTGTAGCTCCTGACCACTTTGGGTTTTTTCTAGGGTGCATTTTGCTTGGGTCATGGTTGATATTTTGGACTCTGTCCATTCACTCACCATCCTTTGGCAGAATAATTAGGAGGAGGAACTCACAACAAAGAAAAGAACCAGACAAAATATCCTCTGCCACAGAACTAATGGATACGGATATAAGCAAGATGTCAGAAATAGGATTCAGGATAGCAATTATAAAGATAATTGCCAGGCTTGAAAAAAGCATACATGACAATACAGAATCGCTAGGAGCAGAAATGAGATCTAGTCAGGATGAACTTAAAAACGTTATGAATGAGATGCACTCTAAACTGGATGCTCCAACACCTAAATGAGGCAGAAGAGAGAATAAGTGATCTAGAAGGCTGATGGAAAGGAAGGAAACTGAAGAAAAGAGAGAATAGCACATGAAGAGACTTAGAGAATTTAAATGATACACTGAAAAGAATCAGGATCAGTGGGCTACAAGATGTGGTGGAGAGAGAGAGAGAAAAGGCTAGAACTTCCCTAATCTGGGGAAAGAAACAAGCGTTCACATCCAAGAGGCAGAAAGGCCCCCTCTCCAAATCAATAAAAATAGATCAATACCCCGACATACAAGAGTGAAGCTTGCAAATCTTAAAGCCAAGGAAGCTATCCTGAGAGCAGCTAGGAGAAAGAGATTTCTTAGGTATGGAGAGAGGAACATCAGAATAACAACAGACCTATCAACAGAAACCTGGCAGGCCAAAAAGGACTGGAAAGATATATTCAGAGTACTAAATGAAAAGGAAATGCAGCCGAGAATGCTTTATCCAGAAAGGCTGTCATTCAGAATGGAAGGAGAGATAAAGAGTTTCCAGGACAGACAGAAACTGAAAGAATATGTGACCAAGCGAGCCTTGCAAGAAATATTAAGGAGGATCCTGTAAGCAAAAAGAAACCCCAAGGGTAACACAGACCAGAAAGTAACAGAGACAATCTACAGAAACAGGGACTTTACAAGTAACACAACAGCACTAAATTCATATCTTTCAATAGTTACTCTAAATGTAAATAGGTTGAATGCTCCAATAACAAGACACAGAGTGTCAGACTGGATAAAAAAGCAGGACCCATCCATACTTATTCTAGACCTAAAGACACCTCCAGATTGAAGGTAAGGGCGGGGGGAACTATTTACCATATCAACGATCTCAAAAGGAAGCTGGGGAAGCTATCCTCATATTAAACAAATTAGATTTTAAACCAAAGACTGTAGTAAGAGATACAGGGGGATACTATATCATGCTCAAAGGGTCTATCCAACAAGAAGAACAATTATAAATATCTATGTCCCCAACATGTGAGGAGTCAATTACAGAAACCAATTAATAACCAAAGAAACATTGATAATACATTAATAGTAAGTGACTGCAACACTGCACTCGCAGCGATGGACAGATCATCTAAGCAGAAGATAAACAAAGGGCTTTGAATGACATATTGGACGAGATGGACTTAACAAACATATATAGAACATTCTATCCTAAAACAACAGAATACTAATTCTTCTCAAGTGCACAAGGAACTTTATCCAGAACAGGTCACACACTGGGTCTCAAATCAGGTCTCAACTGATACCAAAAGACTGAGATTATTCCCTGCATATTTTCAGACTACAATGCTTTGAAACTGGAACTCAATTCAATCACAAGAAGAAATTTAGAAAAAACTCAAACACCTGGAGGATAAATAGCATCCGGCTAAAGAATGAATGGGTTGGCCAGGAAATTAAAGACCTTAAACAATTCATGGAAATTAATGACAATGAAAACACATCAGTTCAAAACTTATGGGATCCCCTTTCTCCACATTCTCTCCAACACTTGTTTATTGTTTTGTTGATTTTGGTCATTCTAACTGGTATAAGGTAGTATCTCAATGTGGTTTTGATCTGGATCTCTGATGGCTAACGATGATGAACATTTTTTCATGTGTCTGTTAGCTATTTGTATGTCTTCTTGGGAGAAGTGTCTGTTCATGTCTTCTGCCCATTTTTTGATGTGATTATCTGTTTTGTGAGTGCTGAGTTTGAGAGGTTCTTTATAGATCTTAGATACCAGAGCTTTGTCTGTAGTGTGATTTGTGAATATCATCTCCCAATCCGCGGGTTTGCCTGTTTCTTTTGTTAATTATTTCCCTTGCTGTGCAGAAGCTTTTTATCTTGATGAAGTCCCAAAAATTCATTTTACCCCCAAATACCTTTTAATTTTTTGAGTGTTACAAGATTAAGTTCATGCACCACACCCCCAGTGCTCTATGCAATACATGCCCTTCTCAATACCCACCACCGGGTACACCCAATCCCTCACTCTTCCCCTCCAAAACCCTCAGTTTGTTGCCCAGAGTCCACAGAAGTTCATTTTTGCTTTTGTTTCCTTTGCCTTTGGAGGCATGTCCTGAAAGAAGTTGCTGTGGCTGATGTCAAAGAAATTACTGTCTGTGTTCTCCTCCAGGATTTTAGTAGATTCCAGCCTTTTATCCATTTTGAGTTTATCTTTGTATATGGTGTAAGAGAATAGTCAAGTTTCATTCTTCTATATATAGCTGTCCAATTTTCCCAGCACCATTTATTGAAGAGACTGTCTTTTTTCCACTGGATATTTTTTCCTGCTTTGTCAAAGATTATTTGACCATAGAGTTGAAGGACCATATCTGGACACTCTACTCTGTTCCACTGGTCTATGTGTCTGTTTTTGCGCTGATATCATGCTGTCTTGGTGATCACAGCTTTGTAGTAAAGATTGAAATCAGGCAACGTGATGTCCCCAGCTTTGTTTTTCCTTTTCAACATTTCCTTAGCAATTCAGGTCTTTTCTGGTTCCATACAAATTTTAGGATTGTTTGTTCCAGCACTTTGAAAAATGCCAGTGGAATTTTGATAGGGATGACATTGAAAGTATAGATTGCTCTGGGCAGTATAGACATTTCAACAATGTTTATTCTACCAATCCATGAGCATGGAATGCTTTTCCACCTTTTTGTGTCTTCCTCAATTTCTTTCATGAGTGCTCTGTGGTTCCCTCTTACACTA
>JAPYYJ010001596.1:0-13966 GCA_028533885.1 Nasua narica | reverse complement strand
TTCTCTCCCTCATCTTTCACGTCTCATTTCTGCCATAGCCAGTCAATTCTACCTCACCCCGATGCTCCCACACCCCCCCTGCCATTTCCCTTGGCCCAGCTCCCATGTCACCTCTTCCCTGGCCACCTCTCTCCAGGTCACGTTTGGAGCCCCCAGAAGCACGTCTTGCTTCATATTCTGTCTGCTTCAATCCAGACTTCCCAGGATTCCCAGGCTATTTTTCCCGGAAGCACATCTCTACTTCGATATTTTCAACTATTCGTGATTCAAAGAAGTCAATAAGAAAAAACTAATAAACTAATGAAGAACGTACTAAAGGATGTGAACAGGTGGATTGCAGAAAAAAATAGCAATATAAAATGTCTATTGACATCGAAAGAGGATCACCCTTCCTTATAACTGAAAAGATGCAAAACAAAACACCACCGCAATATAACCTGGACTTACTAAATTGGCAAAAAACTGGAAATGTTGATAACGTTTAGCAGTAGCAAAGGAGTTAGGAGTACAAGTTGATGTAAACTCTGACGAAGACAATTTTGACATCAATAGAAATGCACGTACCTATGAACTCAGCAATTTTACAGCTAGAAATCTGCATATAGATGTGCCACAAAATTACAAGGAAGTTTATCGCATCACTGTGGGTAAGAGCCTTTTAAAACTTTTGCAATCAGGGGCGCCTGGGTGGCTCAGTTGGTTGAGCAACTGCCTTCGGCTCAGGTCATGATCCCGGAGTCCCGGGATCGAGTCCCATATCGGACTCCTGGCTCTGCAGGAGGTCTGCTTCTCCCTCTGACCTTCTCTCCTCTCATTCTCAGTCTCTCTCTCTAATAAAAAATAAAAAAAAAAAATCTAAAAAAAAAAAAAACCAAAAAAAAACTTTTGCAATCAGCAGGGAGCACAGAGAGGAAGCTGTAATAAAATGCCCTGCTGGAATTTAAAAGAATGAGTCCAATCTCTACGTGTAGATAAAGAGTAATCTCTAAGATCAGGCAATCTCCAAGATTAGGAAGAAAAAAAAAAGATGCAGGACCATATTTATTGCATGGTGTGTTTTGTGTAAAAAAATATTAAAAGATAGAAGTATATGCTCTTATAAATATATAACATTTTCTCAAAGAATATATAAAAATCAGATAACAGAGGTTGCCTTTGAGGAGAGAACTAGAGGTTAAGAAAGGACAAGAATGATTTTTACTTTTCCTTTTCAGTTTATACTTCGAAACTGCTTGGAAATTTTTGTTACCATGTGCATGCATTTTTTAATAGTCTTTAATTTTTTAGGTTCACAACAAAATTGAGCAGAAGGCACTGAGAATTCCCATATACCCCTTGGCCGTCCCATAGAGTCTCCCCTTACTGACACCCCCCCACCAGAGTGATACATTTGTTGCGATCAATGAATCTACACTGACACATCGGTACCACCCAAAGTCCATGGTTTACCTTAGGATTCACTCCCGGTGTTGTGTATTCTACAGATTTGGACAAATCTGTAATGATACGTATCTGCCATTACAGTATACAGAATAGTTTTTACTGCCCTAAAAATCCTCTGTGGTCCCTCTTTCCCCACCTAACCCTTAGCAATCGCTGATCTTTTACTGTCCCCATAGTTCTACCTTTTCCAGAATGCTACGTAGTTGGAATTACACAGTATGTAGCCTTTTCAGATTGGTTTCTTTCACTTAGCAATATACATTTAAGTTTTCTTCTTTTCTTGGGGTACCTGGGTGGCTCAATGGGTTAAGCGTCCGCCTTTGGCTCAGGTCATGATCCTGGGGCCCTGGGATCAAGCCCTGAGTCGGGCTCCCTGCCCAGTGAGGAGCCTGCTTCTCTCTCTCCCTCCGCCCCTTCTCCCATTTGTGCTCACTCTCTCTATCTCTCTATCTCACTTAAATAAATAAAAATATTTTTTTAAAAAGTTTTCTTCATGTCTTTTCATGACTTGATAGCTTACTTCTTTTTAGTGCTGAATAATATTTTGTTGTCTGTATATATAAACCACAGTTTATTTATTTTTTTAAAAAAAGATTTTATTTATTTATGTGAGAGAGAGAGAGAGCATGACTGGGGAGAAGGTCAGAGGGAGAAGCAGACTCCCTACTGAGCAGGGAGCCCAATGTGGGACTTGATCCTGGGACTCCAGGATCATGACCTGAGCTGAAGGCAGTTGCTTAACCAACCGTGCCACCCAGGAGCCCCTAAACCACAGTTTATATATCCATTTACTTACTGAAAGATATCTTGGTTGCTTCCAAGTTTGGGCAATTATAAATAAAGCTGCTTATAAATATCCATGGGCAACTTTTTTTTAATATTTTATTTATTTGACAGAGAGATAGAGAGAGAGCACAAGTAGGCAGAGCAGCAGGCAAAGGAAGAGGGAGAAAACAGACTCCCTGCTGAGCAGGGAGCCCCACGCAGGGCTCAATCCCAGGACCCCGAGATCATGACCTGAGCCAAAGGCAGTCGTTTAACCAACTAAGCCACCCAGGCGCCCCCATGGACAATTTTTTAAAAGATTTATTTACTTATTTGAGGGCCGGGGTAGGGGTGGAGGGAGAGAGAGAATCTCCAGCAGATTCCCTGCTGAGCACAGAGGGCTCCATTTCATGACCCTGAGATCATGACCTCAGTGGAAATCAAGAGTAAGATGCCTAACCAACTGAGCCACCCAGACGCCCCTCCATATGCAGCTTTTTGTGTGGACATAAGTTTTCAACTCCGCGTAAATACCAAATACTGAACTCTATGGTAAAAGTATGTTTAGTTACGTAAAAAGCCATCAAACTTCCAAGGTGGCTGTACCGTTTTGAGTTCCCACCAGCAGTGAATGAGAGCCCCTGTTGCTCCACATCCTCATAGCATTTGGAGTGTCAGTGTTTTGGATTTGGGTCATTCTAATGGATGTGTAGTGAAATCTCATTGTTTTAATTTGCGATTCCCTAATGACATATAATGTGGAGCATCTTTTTGTATGTTTATTTGCCATCTGTACATCTTCTTTGAGGAGATGTCTGTTCAGGTTTTTTGCTCATTTTTTTTTTTTTTTGCTCATTTTTAAGTTGAATTGTTCATTTTCTTTTTGTTGGCTTTTGAGAGTTACTTGTATGTTCTGTATAATAGCCCTTTATCAGATATGTCTTCTGCAAATATTTTCTTATACTTTGTGACTTGTCTTTTCCTTCTCTTGACAACGTCATTCACAGAGCATAAGTTTGTTTTTTTTTTTAAGTGGGCTCTACACCCAACATGGGGCTCAAACTCATGACCCCAAGATCAAGAGTCACATCTCTACTAACTGAGCCAGTCAGGCTCTCATAAGCTTTTTAATTTTAATGAAGTTCAGCTTATCAATTATTTTTCCATGGATTATGTCTTTTACATTGTATCTAAATAATCATCACAATACCTAAGGTTATCTTCTAGGAGTTTTCTAATTTTATGCTTTACATTTAGGTGTATGATTCATTTTGAGTTAATTTTTGTGAAAGGTGTAATGTCTGTGTCTAAAGTCATCTTTTGCATGTGAATGTCTAGCACCATTTGATGAAAAGAATATCGTTTCTTCATTGTATTGCCTTCACCTCTTTGTTAAAGATTAGTTGACTATAATTACATGGATTTATTTCTGAGCTCTCTATTCTGCTTCTTTGATCTACTTGTCTGTTCTTTCACCAATACCACATTGTCTTGATTACTGTAGCTTTTTATAGCAAGTCTTGATGTTAGGTAGTCTCAGTCCTCCAATTTTGTTCTTCTCTAATATTGCATTGGCTATTTTGGGTCTTTTGCTTCTCCATATAAACTTTAGAACCATTTTGCCAAGATCCACAGAATAACTTGCTGGGATTTTTATTCAGATTGTGTTGAATCTATAGATCAGCTGGAAAGAACTAATATTTTGACAATATTGAATCTTGCTACACATGAACATGGAATATCTCTCCATTTACTTAGCTCTTCTTTGAATTTTTCAGTTGGGTTTTATAGTTTTTATCATATGGATTGTGTACCTAATTCGTTAGATTTGTACCTAGGTATTCCATTTTTGGTGGTGATATTGTAAAAATTGTATTTTTAGTTTCAAATTCCACTTGTTCATCACTGATATATAGAAAAACAATTGACTTTTGTAAGTTAACTGTATAACCTGCAACTTTGTTGTAATTGCTTACTAGTTCCAGGAGGAGTTGTTGTTACTGATTCTTTCAGATTTCCCACATTGATGATCATGTCATCTGCGAACACAGTTTTTTTCTTTCTTCTCAATCTATATACCTTTTATTTCCTTTTCTTGTCTTATGGCATTGACAAGGACTTCCAGTACAATGTTGAAAAGCAGTAGTTGGAGGAGACATCCTTGCCTTTTTCTGATTTTAGTGAGAAATTGTATCACCTCTCACCATTAAATATAATGTTACCCATAGACTTATTTTTTTTAGTCTCCTTATAGAGTTAAGGAAGTTCTACTCTTAGTTTGCTGAAAATTTTCATAAATGAGTGTTGACTTTTCGTCAAATGCTTTTTCTGTATTTATTGATCTGATCCTGTGATTTTTCTTTTTTAGCCTTTTGATGTAATAAATTACATTAAATGATTTTCAAATGTTGAAACCAACCTTACATACCTGGAGTAAATATATTATTTAGTTATGGTTTATAGTTTTTTTTAAAAGATTTTATTTATTTATTTGTCAGAGAGAGAGAGAGCACAAACAAGCAGAGTGGCAGGCAGAGGCAGAAGGAGAAGCAGGCTCCCCGCTGATCAAGGAGCCCAATGTGGGACTTGATCCCAGGACCCTGGGATCATGACCTGAGCCAAAGGCAGCAGCTTAACCAACTGAGCCACCCAGGTATCCCATAATTATTTTTGTAAATTGCTGAATATGATTTGGTAATGTTTTGTTGAAGATCATTGCATTCATGTTCATGAGAGATATTGGTCTGTAGTTTTCTTTTCTTATGATATCTTTGTCTGGTTTTAGTATGAGGGTAATTCTGGACTGATAGGATGAGTAGGAAGTAGGCTCTATGATTCTATCTCCCAGAAAAGATTATAGAGAACTGGTATAATTTCATCCTTAAAAACTTGGTAGAATTCACCATTGAACTCACGTGGGCCTGGCACTTTCTCTTTTGGAAGGTTATTTATTATTGATTCAATTGTCTTAATAGATATAAGCTTATTCAGATTGTCTATTTCTTCTTGAGTGAGCTTTGACAGATTGGGTCTTTTAAGGAGTTTGTCCATTTTATGTAAGTTATCAAATTAGTAGGCATGGAATTGTTCATAGCTTTCCTTTATTATCCTTTTGATGTCCTGAAATCTGTAGTGATTCCCTTCATTCATATTTGCTATTAGTAATTTGTGTTTTCTCTTTTTTTCTTGGTAAGCCTGGATAGTAGCTAATCAATTTTATTAATCTTTTTAAAGAATCAGCTTTGGTTTTGATGATTTTCTCTATTGATTTGTTTTCAATTTGACTGATTTCTGCTCTTATTCTTATTATTTCTTTTTGTCTGCTTATATAGGATTTAACTCACTCTTCTTTTTCTAACTTCCTAAAGAGAAACTTAGATTACTGATTTTAGATCCTTCTTCTTTTCTAATATACACAATCAATACTATAAATTTCCCTATAAGCACTGCTTTTGCTGCATCCTACAAATTTTGAGATAAGTTGTGTTTTCATTTAGTTCAAAATATTTTTTAAATTTAATTCAAGAGAATTAAATAATATTCAATTCTCTTGAATAAAAAATAAATAAATGAATGAATAAATTCTCTTGAATATTATTCTTTGACCACGTGTTCTTTAGAAGTGTGTTGTTTAGGGGCGCCTGGGTGGCTCAGCGGGTTAAAGCCTCTGCCTTCGGCTCGGGTCATGATCCCAGGGTCCTGGGATCAAGCCCTGCATTGGGGGGGTTCTCTGCTCAACAGGGAGCCTGCTTCCTCCCCCTCTCTCTGCCTGCCTCTCTGCCTACTTGTGATCTCTCTCCTCCCTGTCAAATAAATAAATAAAATCTTTAAAAAAAAAAAAAGAAGTGTGTTGTTTGATCTCCATGTATTTTGGGATTTTCCAGTTACCTTTCTGTTATTGATTTCTAGTTTAATTATATTGTGATCTGAACAGATACTGTATGGTTTGTGTATTTTTTTAAATTTGGTAATGTTTTATGGCCCAGAACGTGGTCTATCTTGGCAAATGTTTCATGGAAGCTTGAGAAGGATGTGTATCTGCTGTTGTCAAATGAAGTAGTCTATGGATGTCAATTATATTCAGTTGATTGGTCATGTTGCCGAGTTCAACTATGTCCGCATTGGATCTGTCTGTTTCTGATAGAGGGGTGTTGAGGTCTCTGACTATAATCGTGGATGCATCTATCTCTCCTTGCAGTTCTATCAGTTTTTGCCTCATATAAGACTTGACACTCTGTCATTAGGTGCATAGACCTTAAGGATTATTTTGTCATCTTAGAGAATTGACCTCTTTATCATAATATAATGCCCTTCTTTATCCCTAATAACTTTCCTTGCTTTGAAGCCTGCTCTGTACGTGGTATACATGTGAGGGTGTTGGTATATCCTTCCCCTCAATGCCTTGAACATAACTCTACTCAAAGTCTACAGGGAGCGGTTTGAGTTTGTAGGGCTTTTCTGCAAAACTGAGGGAATGAAAACACAAGAGCAGGATGCACGTGAGTTGCCAGAGAAGGTGACTTTGGTCCCGGGTCAGGGTGGTAATCTCCGGGAGTCTGGCTGACTGACGGGAAAAGCTGACAGAGGAGCTGTCAGTGATCACGAGCTTTCCTGAGGTCTGGGCCATGCTCTCTGGTCCCTGGGAAGACGGACTCTCGAAAGGACCACCGCTGTCCGCCAGGCGTGGCCTCCACCTTGGGGAGTGTCCCACAGGGTCAGGCCATCCTCACAAGATGAAGTGTGAGTGTCCCAAGCCACATTTGAAGACTCATGGGCACTCCTTTTGTCAGGTACCTCCAGTCTGAGGAGGAGGGTGGGGATATCTTGGAGTCACATGGCTTCTGGGAGAGGCCACCTCAGGTTCCCAAGAGCAGAGCATTTTAGCTAAAGTTGTGGGGTTTTGTTCTTTGTTGTTGTTGTTGTTGTTGTTTGAGAGAGAGAGAGAGCACAAGTAGGGGGTGGGGCAGAGAGAGAGGGGAAGCAGGCTCTCCGCTGAGCAGAGAGCTGGATGTGGGGCTCGATCCCAGGACCCTGAGATCATGACCTGAGCCGAAGGCAGAGGCTTTAACCCACTGGGCCACCCAGGTGCCCCAGTTTAGCTAAAGTGACCCCCCTACTCCCTTCAAGATCAATTTGCTTATTGAGAAATATTCCTGAGAAATATATTTAACAAATAGAGTGGCTTCCTACACACTATTATGAGAGTAGCTCTTCTGAAGATTTTTGCAAATACTTGGGTACTGTTTCTGTTGGGTATACCTTTAAGTAGTTCACAAGTAAATTTTCTCCATTAGTTTTTACTATTTTCCTATTTATGCTAAGTGCTTATTCATTTTCCAGTATATCATATGCAAGTTATCAAATTTAACTCTTGCGAGTGTTCGCACCCTAGTGGGGCAGCTCCTGGCTGTGACAGCCTCCAGGGTCCTGGGCCAGAGACCGAGGCTCCTCCTGCAATCCACCCTCGCCACTGAAGTTGGAGGGCCGTGAGATGCAGTGGTGGGCTCTGCTTCGCCCTCTTGTTCTCCATCTGTCCTCACTCTCCCTTCCTTTAAATCCAACTTTTCTTTCAGTCGTCAGCCCCACTGACTTACACCAACTTCGGGCCCAGGACCGGTTGTCAAGTCCACTTTTCAGGTTTGTTCCCCAGATCTCACAAATGTGTAAGGTCTATGCCTTATAATTCCCATAATCCCAAATGATTCGAGATGCTTCCACTTCCCTAAACACACTTGACTGATCAGAGGCTGATGTCTGTCTGGGAACGGGGAGCTTCTGCCTCCTACGGGGTGGGGCAGAGAAGGCTTCCCTGATAGGGAGACATTTAAGCAAAGGCATAAAAGCAGGGAAGGAACAAGGCATCTACTGTTCTGGAAGAAGAACATTCAAGGAGAGGGAATAAAAGTACACAAATCTGGACGTGAGAGTGTGGTCAGTAAACCACAAAGAGTTGAGTGTGCTCAGAAAAAAGTTGGAAAGGAAGAGTGTTAGGGGAGGGAGTCAGGGAGAGGAACGGGCTGGATCTCAGGGGACCCTGTGGACCATTTTATGAATTTGTCTCTACTCTGAGAAGGGAAGCCATTGAAAGATTTGGAGTTGATCTACAGTTTCAAAGGATTATTCCTATTTTATGGACAATGAATGCACTGTAGAGAAGCAATGGTAGATGAAGAGAAAGAGAAATCAGCTGGGAAGTTCTTACAAAAATCTAGGTGAGAAATAATGGCAGCCTAGTAGAAGTGATGGCAAGCGACCACATAAATTCGTTAAGGAGAAACAATAGGGTTCACTCATGGATCAGCCATTACAGAATGAGAGAGGAGTGTAGGGTAGCTCCAGTTATCGGCTTGATTTTTAACTATATTTTTTTTCTTAGAAAAGTTCTAGGAGAAAATTGCATGAAACATGTACTTAAGCTGGTCATAAAATAGAACTTTTTTAGCATGACCCAATAGTATAAAAAAATAATAACAATGGGGCGTCTGGGTGGCTCAGTCATTAAGCGTCTGCCTTCAGCTCAGGTCGTGATCCAAGGGTTCTGGGATCAAGCCCTGTGTTGGGCTCCTTGCTCAGCGGGAAGCCTGCTTCTCCCTCTCCCACTCCCCCTGCTTGTGTTCCCTCTCTCACTCTCTCTCTCTCTCTCTGTCAAATAAATAAAACCTTTAAAAAATATATAACATAAAATAAAATTACAACACAAAGTAAAAAGACAAGCTAAGAAAAAAGGTCTACATGTGAACATATAATATTCAAAGCTTTGTTACATGTGATATATAAGAAGTCTTCGAAATCGACTAAAAAGATAGTTATAACCCTATCTCTAGAAGAGGGATCAAAGACATCAGTGAGAAATTCATGACAGAAGAAATACAAATGGGCAAAAAGGAAATGTGAAATTGTTCAATATATCTAGTAATCAAAGAAATACAAATTATAATGACAAGGGGATATATTTGTTCTGCCATTCGATTGACAAAAATAAAAGGAATGATAGACACTGTGAGGACACTGACAGAAAGCCCACCCTCATTGATGGCTGGGGCGGGAGCGGAGGTGGGGGATGTAACTGGTACCGTCTATCAGCAAATCCCAAACGGTAAGAAGGAAGAAATGACAGAAGTGAAGCCAGGGAGACAGAGCTGCACTGAGCTCACGGAAACCTATTTTCCTGTCTTCCTGGACACTCAGGTAGATCCCATTTTGGCCCAGGGAATGGAGGCAGAAGCAATGTGCACAGGTCCAGATGTGTTCCAAACCTGGCTATAGACCCTCCCCTGGGCCACACTTCCTCTGCGCCATCCACTGCCGGAAGCAAAGGGCACTGAAGACTCAGGACAGTGGAGCCACAAGATAGAGAAAGCCTGTCTCCCTGAGTTGCCCCAACCACCTGTTGGTCTGTGAGATGAGTAAGAAATCAACTTTTATTCTCTGAGATTTGGGGATAAATCTGTTAGAGTAGCTAAGACCACTCTAAGCAACCCAGGCAGAAGTCAAATAAATGCAGAAATGAGAGCCAGAGAGAGATCAACAAAATAAACTGGTTTTCTTGGAAGAAAAAAAGAATAAGGTATATAAATTTCCATCAAGACTAATCAAGAGAAAAGTTAAAAAGTGCAAATAAAAAAGGAAGAAGACAAACGAGAAATACCTGGAGACCCAAAAGAGGTTTTCAGAATAAAAGTGTTATGAATAATCATCTACTAATGAAGTTGACAACTTAAAATGGATACATTCTCAGGGGCACCTGGGTGGCTCAGCCAGTTAAGCATCTAACTCTTGATTTCGACTCAGCTCATGATCACAGGGTTGTGAGACCGAGGCCCGCATTGGGCTTCACTTGGGCACAGACCCTGCTTAAGATTCATTCTCTCTCTCCCTCTGCCCCTCCCCAACTCTAAAAAATATGGATACATTTCTAGAAAAACATAAAAATTTTGAAATTGATCATAAAATAATTAAAAGCTTCACTAGATGAGCAACAACCCCAAAATCAAAATCCAGGGGCCCCTGTGGGGCTCAGTTGGTTAGTCATCTGACTTTGGCTCAGTTCATGATCTCAGGGTCTTGGGATCAAAGCCCCAGTGGGGAGTCTGTTTGTCCTCCTCCCTCTCCCTCTGCCCCTACCCCCCACTCGTGTTCTCTCTCTCTCTCTCTCCCTCATAAATAAATAAAATCTTTAAAAAAAAAAGTTCTAGACTGCGTTGTACACCTCAAACTAATATGACACTGTATGTTAACCATACTGGAATATTTTTAATTTAAAAATTTTAATAAATAGATAAACCAATAGACATTCTAGAAAGAGAAAACAGAGGAGGAAATCACCTGTGGTCAAATTCAAGAAGTTTTCCCATGACTTTCTAGATTGCAAAGGCCACTCACTGCATGGAACAAACGGATAGAAGCAGACACACTCCGAGTGCCCTCACCGTGGCCCGGGAGGGCGCTGGGAACAAAGACAAGCAGTAGCAAAGTGGAAGCAATAGATGACTCATCACAGTCACCACAGCGGCTTCAGCCTCTTTAACCGAGGTGGAAGCCAAAACGTAATAGAGCCATGCCTTCAGAATTCTGAGGACAAATGATTTTCAACTCGGCATATGAGGTCGCTCAAACTATTCGTGTCAAGGTGAAGAAGGACTTTTTTTTTTTTAGGGTAGGGATAGCAGAGGGAGATGGAGATGGAGAATCTTTTTTTTTTTTTTTTTTTAAGATTTTACTTATTTATTTGACAGAGACACAGCAAGAGAGGGAACACAAGCAGGGGGAGCAGGAGTGGGAGAAGCAGGCTTCCCACCAAGCAGGGAGCCCAATGTGGGCTCAGGACCCTGGGATCAGGACCCGAGCAGAAGGCAGATGCCCAACAACCGAGCCACCCTGAGAAAGAGAATCTTAAGCAGCCTTGATCTCACCACCCTGAGATCATAACCTGAGTGGAAATCAAACGTTGGATGCTTAACCAACTGAGCCATCCAGGTGCTCCGAAAAAGGACATTTTAGATATAAGTGGTCTCAAAATGTATTTTCCATTTCCCTCTCTTTCTGGTAGTCGCTGAAGGCTGTGCTCCACCCGTATGAAGAAATAAACGACGGTACTAGAAACAAACAATATGGCGTCGAGTGGAGGGGGGGAGAGAAGCCCCATGTCCTGAGGGACAGAGACCCCAAATGTCAGCTGTGCACCAGGTACGGAGGGCAGCAGATCCACACTGAGGCAGCAGAAGGCTCCAGGAGTGGGTTTATAGAAGAGAACCAGAGTAATGCCTGATGAGTCAGAATGTCTTGAGAGGAGGTTCCGACATGCGGCCAAGAATTGGGGGTTGAATTACATCGTAAGACAAAAATTTTAAAAGACAATTATTTACATTCCAGCTAAGACACATGATCACACAGAGAAGGAAATAGGAATGGTTTACTACACTTTTACTGCCTGTGAGGCAAGTGCATGAAGAACAAACCACATTCTTTCTCGAGATGGCCTGGAATTCACACTAAATGGCGGGGCCGCTATCACCCCAGCAGAGCTTTAATAAAATAACGACCTCTACCCACAAGGGAATCTGGGTACCACACGCTGGGCACATGACACTCCAGAATACAGTCCACATTTAGCAACCATGATGAAATTAGATTAAAAAGAAGTGACAGGGGCAGCTGGGTGACTCAGCGGGTTAAGCCTCTGCCTTCGGCTCAGGTCATGATCTCAGGGTCCTGGGATCGAGCCCCGCATCGGGCTCTCTGCTCAGCAGGGAGCCTGCTTCCCCCTCTCTCTCTGCCTGCCTCTCTGCCTACTTGTGATCTCTCTCTGTTAAATAAACAAAATCTTAAAAAAAAAAAAAAAAAGAATGCACACGTGGAAAAAGAAACTTACCAAAAAAAGGAAACTTACCAAAAAAAAAATCTCTTAAAAAAATAAAAATAAGTGACAAAAATCCAACTAAAGGTAGATATTTGATAAATTAAAACCACATTGCAAAATAACTTGTGGTTGAAATTCCCAGAGGCGTAGACAGCTGGAGTGCTCCCTTGAAAAGTAAGATTATTCCCTTTAAGTTCAGGAGCTAGACGAGCATCATCATTTTCCTTTCCTCTAGCCATCTACGTACTGAAAAGCCAAGGCAATGCCTTAACACAAGAAAAACAGAAAGCATAGGAGGGCAGCCTGGGTGGTTCAGTTGGTTGGGTGTCCAACTCTTGGTTTCAGCTTGGGTCATGATCTCAGAGTCATCGAGCCCCAAGTCAGGCTCTATGCTGGGCATAAAGCCTGCTTAAGATTCCCTCCCTCCCTCTCCCTCTGCGCCTCCTACACCCACTTCCCTGCTCACACATGTACCTGCTCTCTCTCTCTTAAAAAAAAAAAGAAAGAAAAGAAAAACAGAAAGTATAGGGATCTGAAGCAGGTGATGAAACTCACATTGTTCACAGGTGATATGATTATCTGTGTAGAAATTCCAAAAATATATACAATAAATCACTAGAAATAATAAGAGAAATTATCAAGTCACAAAACGTAAGATCAAAATGCAAAACTCAATTACATTTTTGTACGCTAGCAACAATTACAAACATAAGTTGTGTTTATTTTTAACACAGAATTACAGCAACTATTTGAGCTCATCTTTATAGTCTGACTGTTTTCTGATTCATTCCGGATTTTTAACCACCACAGCCTCATTTTTCACTTAGTTTTTTATTTCTTATCTCAGTAAACGGATGCAAATCTTCAATCTATGTTTTCAAAGAAAGGTACCGTAGGTTCTTTTATATGAAAACTCTTTTGGTTGTCTTTACAAAATTAGGACAAATTAATGAGGCAGAAAATTACTGGCTCATAATATTTCCCCCTATTCTCAAGAAAGGATAAATTATTTTCTTCTAGCATTTAGTGCAGTGGCAGAAAACTCTGAAGCTAAGATTGCTATTAAGTCCTTTAGCACGAACCCTTTCTTTCTTCCAATGTTCATGCTCATAGATTTTTCTTAGTAATCATAGAAAAAAGTGTTTTTGCTAGATATGCCTGGTGGTATATACTTGGCATTACTATTCTTTAGCAGTATTCAGTTTACTTTTATTTCTAGACACTTGGAAGAATCCTATTTCTCAGCCCTCTTGGAACTGGACAAGGCAATTTTATTTGTTTTACCCAAAGAAATGTAAATGAAATGTCACTTCTGGATGGGAGCCCCGAATTGCTTATCTTTCTGGAAGTTTTTCTCCTGCTGTAGAAACACTTGTTGATTTGCAGGGGTCGAAAGACTGAAGCAGCCTAGAACACAGAGCTAAAGCTAACCTTGGAGGATAGTATCCTGAAAGTATGCCCGGACCCTTGGGAGACATTGCACAGGAGTGAAACAATCTTCGGCTGTGTGAAGCCATTGTAGGTTAGGGATTGTTTATGACTCCAGCATGAAAGAGCCTATCCTAAACATAGGATACAGATCCCTTTTCATTGATTTTTTTTCCCCTTTTGATCAGCAAACATGGTTGGTTTGTTTCACTTCAAATTTCTTCTACATCTTAGATGACTTTGCCCAAAGGTAGGCTAATGTTAGTGTTGTGAGCACTTTTAAGAGAGTGCTGAGTGATGACGTTCTCTAGGTTAGTTGTATTAAATTTATTTTTTACTTACAATGCGTTTTTTGTAGGGTAATCCCATCGTAGGTAACGAATATCTGTATTTTGTATCATGATTACTTGACCATAGCAGCAAATATGATTCAAGAATATTGGCAGCTGGGCTTGTACACTCTCCCCATCC
>JAPYYJ010001595.1:0-13966 GCA_028533885.1 Nasua narica | reverse complement strand
GGCTTGGCTCAGATCACTTTCCTGGAGAAGTCCTCCCTCGTCACTTTTATTATTAACATTTGCAACACGTATTTACTTTTCGCCACAGAGTATAACACTGTCATTCTATATGATTCTATATGATTTCCTTCTAAAGAAAACATTTTATTTGGAGATCAGTTCAAGATCACAGAAAAGTTCTAAGCGTAAGGACAATACAAAGAACACCCATACATTCTTCACGTTGATTTATCTATTGTTAATATTTTATCCCATTTGCACACGCATTACACACGCACAAACACGCATTCACACACACATAATTTTCCTGAACCTTTTTTTTTCTGAACCTTTTGAGAGTAAGTTGCATACCTTTACCCCTAAAAGCTTCAGTGTGCATTTCCTAAAGGTCGGTTATTCTGTTCCATGACAGTAATCTAGTTCTCCACCCGTGACTTGAACATTGATACTATACTTTAAGCTCCCACCCCCATCCCCTTTCGTACAGGGGAGTGTCCTCCCAGATACACTGCATTTACTTGGTCTGACTCTTTATTCTCCTTTAATCTAGAATATTTCTACAAGCTTTGTCTTTTTATGACATTACCACTTTTGAAGAATATAGTCCCACCCCCATCTCTTTAGATTTCAAAAGGGGCAGTCTGATGTCTCTGCGAGATTGGTCAGGTTACTCTTTTCTGGCGGGCATGTTACATAAGCAATATGTCCTTCTCGGGATTCCGCATTTGAGCCACACAGTGTACTTCTGTCCCTCACCAGTGATGTTAATTTCGGCCTTCTGGCAAGGTGGTTTTTGATTTTGCCACATATTGTTCTTTTCCCCTTTGCATCTAACAAGCAATCTGTGGGAAGATACACCCAGGGCCACCTGGGTGGCTCAGTCCATTAAATGTTTGACTCCTGGTTTCAGCTCAAGTCATGATCTCAGGGTCATGGGGTCGAGCCCCTTGTCAGGCTCCATGCTCAGGGCAGTGTCTGCTTGCAATTCTCCCGCCTCCCCTCTCCCTCCCCCTCGGCCCCTCCCTTCCCTCCAATGCTTTCTCTTTCTCTCTCAAAGGAATAAATAAATCTTAAAAAAAAATCATGCAAACGTCCTGCTTCTCATCACACTCTCACTCTCGATTTTGCCTTCAACAATGACTCGTGCCCAAATTAATCTTTACTATGATAACTGCAAAATTATGGGTTTCAAACTCTGGTACTCCCTTTACATTTACTAGTTGGGATGCAAAATTCTACTGTAAGCAAGAAACTTTTTTTCCCCTTCCTTCCTTCCTTCCTTCCTTCCTTCCTGACAGCCTGCCTTTGTCCGTCTGTCTAATCTCTCTAGCCATCCATCTATTTACTGTGTGGACTTGTAGATTCTTATTTTTCCCAATAGGCTAGGAATCCTTATTATTTTAATAAGTCGCTTCAGATTTGGCCTGGGAGAGCCCCTTTCGAAGGCTTCTGTGCTCGCCACTTTCTCAAGCCCTTTCTTTTTTTTTTTTTTTTAAATTTTTTTTTTTTTTTTAATTTATTAGAGAGAGAGAGAGACTGAGAATGAGAGGGGAGAAAGTCAGAGGGAGAAGCGGACTTCCCGCAGAGCCGGGAGTCCAATATGGGACTCGATCCCGGGACTCCGGGACCATGACCCGAGCTGCAGGCAGTCGCCCAACCAACTGAGCCACCCAGGCGCCCTCAAGCCCTTTCTTACTTTTCTGCACAACAAGCTATCCCAGGCTAATCTTGTAGTTATCGTGCTGCAGCTCTAGAATTTCTTTGAGAATCCTGGATTCCTTTTGTGAGATTTAGAAACCAAGATCAGGATGCTGGGTGTACTCGTTGCTCTGGAGTATCTTTGCTTGTGGGGCCTTTTGGCCGGAAAACATATGCATGCGAATACACAGACACGTACCAATACTTGAATATGTGCACGCCTACCTAAACATACATCCACGAAACATGCCACATATTTTACTTATTTTATTCGTCCATTACACTAACACGTAAGCTTCCCAAGGGAGAAAATCTGGGGCTGTTTGGTTGCTGTTGATCTTCTAGCACCTAGAACAGCGTGGGAAGTGTTTGATAAACAGTTGTTGACTGAAGGAGAAGAAAGAAACAAAAGGGCTACATGACTTGCCAAATCGTTACAGCTGACCCAGGGCAGAATTCTCTTTTCAAGGTGCTTCTAGGAGCCAAAATAGGAGCTAAACATCCGGCTAGGAGACCAGTTGTTTTCATTTTCTCACCTTAATTTTTTCCTGAGCTCTTTTACCTCGAGACCTCTGTAGGTTGTATCTGCCCTCCATGCGCTCCGGGATTTATAACCTTAGGCGGTCAGCAGGTGCGAGGCGAAGGCAGAGGCTAGGTGGGCAGGCTTGGGAGTAGAAGATGCCCGGGACACTGCACCTGCTGGTGACGGCTGGGACCTCTCCTCAGTCTGGAATGTGGTCCAACCCAGGGAGTAGGGGGACAGGGGCTGGCATTATCATCGCTTGCTGGCCCCCTGCTCTGTTCTTATGCAGCACCACCCCTGATCCTGCCCAGGTAATGAGCACGTGGGAGTAGAGAGTCAGAGGTTATAGAAGAGGAGATGGACACAGAGGGGGCGGTAGGGACCCAGCAGGGAGGAAGCCACCATCTAGGCGTCATGGAAACTGGCCCTACTACTCCGTCTGTCCTCAAACGCTATAAATAGTTGCTTTCAGTATCAGCCACTGCCAGACCAGGCCAGCCCCGAGAGGAAATGGATTTGGGGGAGGCTATCACACACGCAGAGAGAGGAGAGAGGGAGGGAGGGAGAATGGTTGGAATGAGATGAGGCTAAGGGAATGCCTTTGCCTGTCCCCATTGCAGGCCACATCAGATCACTGGCATTCAGAGCCCTCCCCACAGAATTTTCCAGCCTGCCTGTCATCCAGTAATGTCACTCCAGCAGGCTATCTCCCGCCCCTCCTACTCCCTCATCCCATTGCTGCCATTTCTTACCGCCTCTCTGCTTCCATATGTGCTCATACTTTTAAAGCTTGTTGAAGATTCAACTTCCTCCAAGGAGGAAGTCCAAAAATCTCTCCTGAGGGATCTGGTCTAGTTGAGTTGCTGGCACCTGGGCTATGGGTGTCCTTGCTAGGGAAGCAGGAAGCAGGAAGATCTGGCCCTTGGGGACTCCGTGAATTCTGGGTCTGAAGGGTCTGTCTGGGATCCTAGGAATCTCTGGCTAACCTCCTGCCCCTCCCTCTTCTATCACAAAGCCCTGCAGACCCTACCCCAGCCTAGACTCTGCCCTGCTACTTGGTTACTGAGTGACTTTAGGAAAGTCTCTTAACCTCTCCAGGCCTATTGCAGGCTGTGTTCCCTGGTCTCAGAGACAGAATGTACCGTGCAGGATGTTTCTTAAGAAGGGCCCTTGGGCTCAATATCTGTGCAAGGGAGTGGAGGCGAAACTGGAGTGAGCAAGGGAGTAGGAGCTGCTGCATAGACCCGAAAGGCTCGACCTATTCACAGGCCAAAGTCATCCATCAGACTTGTCCCACCTTGGGCCAAAATGTCACTTCAAATGACGCAGGCGGCCTGCAGCTCTGCATGCCCTTGCACAAGGCTGCTCTTTGCAGTGGAGGCAGTCCTTGAAGGGGCTAGAAGCCTAAGGCTGTCCACCTCTCTGCAGGCGGAACGACAAGTCCTTCCATGAAGGGGGTCCGGGCAGTGGCTCAGTGCCTCTGCTTCCTCCCGTAATAAGAGCATTGTGACATTTCATTGGGCTCTGGTCCTGATGAAATGCAATGATGTTTGTCAAGTTCTAGCACACACTCTGACTCACAGTCACTGTGTAGTAAGGAGGACACTGTTTATTGTGTGGGTGTTGGGCTAGGGTCCGTTTGGTAACTGACTCCAAGCCACCTTTCTTCCTCTTTGCGGGAGGGGGCTGAAGGGTGGCTCCAAGGGAGCTAAAGACTCAAATTTAGACTTTTGACATTCTCTAGATGAGGTTACATGTAAAGCCACAGAAATACAATAACAGCAATGAAATATGTTCATCACACAACTTTAAATTCAGGTCTCATTAACAGATAAATTACGTTGTGTATTAATCCATTCATTATCCAGTGAACAACACTATTATAGGACATTGTCTTTTTGTCTTCACTTCTACAATATAAACGGTTAAAATGAATCACAGATAGGTGATTCCAGTTTTGGAATTTCCCCTTCTCTTACCATGCAGGGATGCTTGAGAAATGGTAGTGGTCCAGGCCTCTCTCTGCCTTCGATAACTTTCGTGCCACCTGCCAAGGGAGCCAGGAGGCAGGCAGACAAAACGGCTGCTTGTCTGCGCAGGGCCAACGCGGACCGCCACTCAGCGCACCTGTCCACACCCTCACCAGCCCGCAGGCGGCTGCGCCTGGTCCGCTGCCCGGGTGTCCTGGCCGGGGCGCCACGGAGCATGCTCTGTGCAGAGCGCACGCCGAGAGGCGCCCAATCCCAAGTGGCCACTTCAGGATTTCCCTCGGGGCTGGAGCAGGAAGTGGGAGAAAAGCGAGAATTGGGAGCCCGTTCGCTGTCTGTCCCCGGCACAGCCCAGGCCGCCTCCCTCCGCCGGTTCCTCTCTGTCGTGGAGCTCCGCGAGGACGCGCGGTGCGTGGGGTCCTAGTAAAGGGCCCGATGACCCTCGGAGCAGGGCTGGGGATTAAAAGAGACTGGACTGGTGGGACAGGAACAGATGCCTTTGTTTTTCAAGCCCGTGAGCTTGGGTTTCGGTGTTTTTTAAAGAAAAGAGAGAAGTCGCTGGAATGCGATTTGATTAGGGCGCCCTCAGGCAGTTGCACCCCTGTTTGGGGACTTGGGAGCTGCTGTGTCCCCGCGCGCCCAGCAGGGGCAACATCAGAGTTTCGACTCTCTCTTGTCCCAGGGCAGAGCCGGCCTCAGATCCCCGCGTAGGCGTGGTGTCTGGGAGTCACCCCCTCGCCGCCCCTCGCCTCTCGTTGGGCAAGAAACACTCAGCCCAGGGGAGGGGTCAAGGAGGCGATCACCAGGAACAGGGAGCCTTGCAGTCCCCTGGCCAAGTACAGAACTTGTCCTGGAGATTAAATGCGACCTATATCAAGCCTAGCACAGTCCAGAACCCCCAGTCCTTAAGAAATGGAGCTGTTGTTCCGGGAAGCAGAGTATAGGCATAGTGGCTCTGGAGGGTCCTAGCGGTGGCACCCTGGGTGGGGGTTGCTACGTCCGCAGAAGCCAGCCTGGGGAAACCCACCAGCAGTCGCCTTCTACCCTGTCCACACTGTGAAATGGAGAGCTGGGAAGGCCCACTGTCCCCCCTGATGTCCTGGACCACTTTTTCCTACCCTCCTTGCTTCCATTTCTGAATTCTCCTGCAGCCCCCCACCCTCCCCCGATATTTGATGGAGCTTGTTTAGGTCAACAAACTTTCATGGAGTGCACAATAATAACAAGGCAACTGAATTTCAGAGAGATTGCTTAAGGCCATTCACCTACGACTGGGCAAGAGTCAAGGGTCTGAGGAAACTGGAGAATAATATTAAGATAAGACAAGGTTGCTTGCCTTTGGGGTCAATCTGTCAGGAGGCCATTTTCTGAGGCCTCCTGACAGATTCAAGTACAAGCTTGTGCTCAGCTCAGAGCTCCTTCTGGGGGACAGGAAGAGAGATAAAAAAGATAGAAGTCGAGGTCTCTAGCCCTCACACAAACACTAGCATTTAGTCTCCATCTAAGGACCTTGATTTTTTATTTTGAAAACTACCTTATCATTAGAGGAAATGATCTTTTAAACATTTCCCCAGTTCCGCCCCCCAATACAAGTTAGTTTTCGTACTTTCTTTCTTTAACAAGTTTTTGTACTTTTTTTAAACAACAGGTAGATGTGGTTTTTATTTTTTAAGATAACATTTACCAATTTTGTTTATCCATCATAATATTGGGTTTACACAGAATTTCGTAGACTGTTTTTTTACGTACTTTGAAAGCACATTTCCCTGCCTGCTCCTAGTCTTCGCTGTTCTCATTTTCATGCTGTATACTATTCCCTCGTGGCCACACCATATTTAGCCACTTTTCTGTCATTGCTCGAGTCCGGTTTTTTGTCATTATAAATAATGTGGCTATAAATATCTTTGTACATATAGCTTTTTTCTTCTCTCAAGTTATGTCCTTGGAATCAGTGCCCAGAAAAGGGATGACTGGGTCAGAGGATTGACTGTTTTCTAACTCCCACTATGGAAAACCAGACTGCAGCTAAGAGCATTAACAGCTAAATGAAGCAACCCACGCCCTCGCAGAAGGACTAGTGCCCTATATTTGTAAAGAATATTATATAGAGCAAGCCCTTATTGGCACCCACCTTGTATCAGGTTCGTGCTAGCTGGCCCCCTGGGGATGGTTAGAGGCAGCCCTGCCCTTGGGGAGCACAGAAGAGGTGCTTTTCAACCTTTTTCTCCTCCTAGGACACAAAATACTCAAAACTGTTGCACATCGAAGGGCAGACTCAGAATTTAGTGATTCCTCCAAAATCTGCAGGGACTTGAAACACTAATGTGTTTTCTAATCAATAGAATCTAATCAAAGAGGATGCACTTTTGGCTTTAGATGAAGCAAGTGGCTGGTTCCTGGCTGTACCCCCGCTCCTTTTTCTCAGATTCAAGAATATCAGGATGCAAGGGAGAGAGAGGGATGTGTGGATAACAGAAATCCACTTTGATTTCTAAAAACAAGCACACTCTTCCCAGACATACGCATTTGTGCAGTGACACAATTGGACAAGTAAGGTGATCTGTTTATGTATAAATCTGTGCAGAGGACTCCTCAGTAATATGTCAGGATCACAAGGAGACAGAGCTCTGCTTTCAACAAATGCACTGAGCTCGTGCTCTGTGTCGAGCACTGTGCAGCGTCCCAAGCACCGGTATGAATGAGTGCCAAGAAATCTATGAAGAACCTAGAGCCCAGAGAGGCTATGCGGAAATAAGTGTGGCCAACATATTTCGTTCGTTAGATACTAATGTGCCAGACACTGTTCTAGGCACTGGGATGCATGCAGCAGTGACCAAAACTGTGAAATACTGCTACCCTCACGGAACTGATGCTTAAGGGTGGGGATGGGACAAACAATAAGTAAAATATTAAGTATGTCACATGATGATAAATGCAGTGGAGAAAAATAATGTAGGGAAGGTGAGAGGGCAGTCTAGAGAGGTTTTAAATAGAGTGCTCAGAAATGGCCTCACTGGTATGATGACATCCAAACAAAGGGAAAGCCGCGATGGCTTGGAAAGGAGCATTCCAGACAGAGGCCCTGCCGCGAGGCCCTGAGGCAGGAGCCAGGCCGATGTGGGGTGGGGGGCAGCAGGAGGCTATGAGGTCAGAGAGGGAGTTGGGCCATTCTGTGGGTGGCCCTATAAGCATTATATGGACTTCAGCTTTACTTGGAGTGGAGGGGAGACGCAGGGGACAGCGGGGGACGCGGTCTGGTCTGGCATGGTGAACGCACTCGACGGCCTGGATGGCGGGGAACCCAGGTACAAGGCTGGTAGCAAGCTGGCAACTCCGGGTTTTATCCACAAACCCAGAGGTCTTTCCGTGCACTCAGTTAACTCTTGGCCCATCCCAGTCTTGAGGTCTGACCTGTTGGGAAGGTCAGAACCTACAGCGAACTCTGGAGGAGAGGTTTGTAGGAAAGTTTTAAAGTCCGGATTCCAATACCTGTTGAAGGTCTCATTAGCATTAGAAAAGTCCCAGTAGGAGGTTCTGTTGCGCGGGGAGCCCGGGCAGTGGTACAGTTACCCCAGGGACCAGCCATGTGGCCTCAGGCAAGTTTTCTAACTCGGGCCGCCTCAGTTACTCCATCTGTAAAATGGGCCTAAATGCCCTGACCGCTACATCGCATCAAATGAGAACATTCGAAAGCACCCTTTAAACATCATTATCTTTTACAAGCGGCAACCGTGAAAATGCAGTTGACCTCAGAGGGTTGGGTTGGCAGGGCACTTCCAAACTCGTTTTCGAGAGCGTCGAGCCGGGCTTTGTCTCCGCCGCGCCGTGCCGCGGTGTGCCGGAACCTGCTCGGCTCTCACCTAGCAGCCAGCGCCGGGCTCAGAGCCGCGGCTGCCGGCGCACGGAAGGGGGCGGGCGGCGGGGACCCTGGGCTCCCCACCCCCCCGCCCCGCCCCCTGTGCGGGCGCGCGGGGCGGGGAGAGGCCGCCGGCCGGCGGGAGGTCGGGCGGGGCGGGCGGGGCGGCGCGGCCGGGGCGGAGCCGCCCCCGCCCCCGCGCGCTCCCTCCTCCCGCCAGCCCCAGGCTCCCCGGGCCCGCGCCGCGCGTTCTTTCTCAGACAGCCGCCGGGGAGCCCAGCGCACCGTGTTCTGCCCGGTCTGTCCCCGCGGGTCGCTTCGCCATGACCACCCAGCAGATAGTCCTTCAGGGCCCGGGACCGTGGGGCTTCCGCCTCGTGGGGGGCAAGGACTTCGAGCAACCCCTGGCCATTTCTCGGGTAAGAGCGGTCGGGACGCGCAGGGAGCGGGGCGCACCCGGGCTGGGGAGCGGCGTGCCAGGAGGCGATTTAGGGGGCCGGGGCCCCGCGGGCGCTGCGGGCGACGGCGGTTAGGGAGCCCGGGCCCGAGCTGGCAGGGCCGGGCGCATCCAGGTGCGCCTTGCGGCAAGCGCTCCCGGTGCGTCTCGGGCCCGCAGCCCCTTCCCGTCCGCGGCGCTCCCCGGGCGAGGCGAGCGGGAGCGGGTGGCGGCGGCCAGGCGCGCACTCTCGGTGTCCGAGTTCGAAAGAGGGAGCAGTTCTCGTACGTTCGCCACGAAAGCGCGGCCCAGCATGTGGACCGCTTTGTCACTCCGCGAGGGCATGAGGGTCCCCGCAGGTCCCGCACGCTGGCAGGTATCACTTCCCTGTGATAACACTTCACGTGTCGCCGAGGGGCGTAAAGTAGATTGGAAGCAGCTGGAAAGACCTGGAAGAGGGGTGGAGTCGGTGGCAAGTTTCCCCCGGGGCAGGTGTGATGAATTTCCGAAACAACTAGTTTTCCACTCTTTGTACCTACTCCAAGGCCAGGTCTCACCTCTTTCATACGTTTCGGAGAAAAGGCCGATTTTTTAAACAAATAAGGCCAAATGAACCCTCTTGGACATTCTTCTCCTCCTGTGCAAGGTGGCCACACCATATTTCTGCCTGGGGTTCCCAGATTATCAACCCAACTGCCGCCTTTCCCGAGGACACTGGGTGGGGAGGGGTTCCTGCTTTGCGTGGCGACGGGGCGGGGGCGGGGAGAGTGTTGCCTGAAAACTTTTTAGACGGGCCTCCTTTCTTTGGGAAGGCCCAGGTTCAGTCGGAGACCACCAGGCCAGTTACCCCTAGATAAAGCAGACACCCCAGGGACACTCAGACTCAAGGTTTGGAGGTCCCGGCTTTGGTCATCTCGTCTAGACTAACTGTAATATCCCAGTGGGAGTTGCCCTATTCACTGCCTGCACCTAGAAGGCGGCCAATAAATATTTTCCGACTTAATGAAAAGGGGGAGCACATAGCCTTCTCTGGTGTCCACGCCCTACCTAGAGGCCTGGTATTACATTTTTGGGGCCATCTGCTTGCTGAAGCTGACCCTAAAGTTGCCTCCTCAGCCATCTGAACCTCTCTTTTTTCTTAGTGGGGAGGAGGGAGAGAGAAGGGGAAGATCCCTATGGGGTTTTGTTTTGTTTTTACTGAACTCCCCACCTCCAGTAACTGAAGGAATATGGTGGGAGGTGCAGGAGGCAAAGAACTGGGGGGACTTCTGCTTGGCCTTTCTGCCAGCCATGGTCCTAGCACATTTCCTTCCAGGTGGGTCTTTCCCGGTGAGGAGGTCTTCTTTGACCATCCCATCCCCAAAGGGTGCTGGTGTTTCAGTTCTTAGGCCCTCTTCCCTATCTCCACCTGCTGTCCTGAGGGGACTTCTGGGATTCTTCCTGCAGGTACATGCTGTCTTCCTGCCCACCGGCTGAATTCTTCAAGTGTAGATACCGTGCCTTCCCCAAACCCGGCACCAGCTGAACCTGGCCGTCCACAGTAAATGTTCGCAGGCTTATTAATAAATGCTTGTCCAGGGAAGGCACATTTAGACTCCCTTACCTCATAGTCCATTTGTCCTTGCTCTTTGTGTCTATAATTAACCTGTCAGCCCTTTCCACTTCTGAATTTATATATGACACGAAACCCTTTTTTAAGAAGTGGAAGATACATGGCCAATCTGTTGAAAGGGCAGTTACCGCCCGTCATTTTAACTGCTTTAAAAAGCCAGTGCAAGTGGCTCTGTGCAGGAATGACAACGTGGCATGGAAACCACAACACTAAATTCACTGGTTTGTACCCTCATATATTTCTTCATTGCTTTATGAGCAATATAATGTTTAATGAGCATGAACTGTACAGCGCCGTGGGGTCCCAGATAGGAGAGGACACAGGTCCGTTTCCAAGGTGCTCATGGTCTAGTGAGGGAAGCTAATCTTTATAATGCCCTTGGCAGTTGCTTTAAGTGAAAAGTGAAGGTGACTCAGAGGAGGTGACATTCTCATGCTCAAGGTAGTTCACTTGTTTCTTCATCTCATTATTTCTACATGGAAAGAACGTGTGCCTCGTTACCTCCAGGGTTGGGAAAGTGGTCATAAAGGGGGCTGCGGGGTGGTCAGGATCTGATGGGGGTCTGGCTTCTGCTTCTGACTTGAGCTGTGCCTGGGGGCTAGCTTCCTACTGTCTGAGGCTTCCTTCTTCGTCTCTGCCACGGGGATAACACCAGCCCTGGCGGTGAGTTAAGGACCGTCAGAGTGCCCTGGGAGCAGTGACCAAGAGTGAGGGGGTAAAGGCAGTGATAGAGATCCGTACCTTCTGGTAGGTAGGTGTGCTACATTTATCATGTTGGGCAGATACACTTTGCTGGTACGGTTTTATATATGTAGACTTTGAGTCTCCACACCAAAGCAAACGTAAAGTTAGGGCAGGAGAGGAGTGCCTTTCATTTAATTACTTTTGCTTTCTCTTGCATGAATTATTCTGGTATTGGCTCTAGTCTTTCGTTAAACTAGTGAAGCTCCCGAATCTTAACTGTAACCTTGTGTACTTGAAATTGTTTCTTTTTCTTTCTTGAAATAAAAAAGTCATAAAATATAGAGCAAAGTAAATAATTGTAAAATAAATACCTGTACAGTCCCCCACCCAGGTCAAGAACTAGAACACTGCCAGCACCCCAGTAATAAATAAAACAAGCACACGAGACATGATCCAATCCTGACTTATGATAAGCAAACTCCTTGGTTTTCTGTATAGTTTTACTACCTAAATATGCATCCTGAACACCGTAGCCTAATTTTACCTGTTTCTGTGCAGAATCCTACAGATTGAGAAGAGCGCCTTTCACTCCTCATTGTTTTCATGTGTGCTATTGTGATAAAATTTCAATCCAGGTTTTCAGCTTTAAATGGTCATAAGCCAACTTTCTTCCTTTTCCCAGTTTCTCACTTAAGGCCCCTACCTCGGACTCCCTGACGATCTAGCTGCACACATTTGCCTCTGTCCTCTGAGATTTTTTTTTCTCTGTCATTTCTTGCTCCAAAGCTACAGTTGTCCATCTCCTTGAGGTTTTTTTTTCCCTCCATATCAATTTCTTATTTCCTCTAGTTGCTTTCAAGGGAAGCCTTCAGAGAATCCACACCCAGGCCAAAATTGCTGCTCAATTTATGTTGACTGTTTTTCTCTCCCAGCAACTGACAAAAGACAGGAAGGGGTGGGGCCAGAGATAAGGGGGTGCTCTTGCTGGGAGGAGCTGTCATTTGCCTCTGGAGTAAGCCTTTGCTAAGAGCAGTGTGGTTTCACAGGGAATGCTATACCCTTTGCTGGGGTATCCTAAGGGAAGCTTAATAATGGATATTTTGTAGCCAGAGGGCCTTTTCTGATTTTGAAGAGTGTTATTTTCAGACTCAAGTAGATTTATATCATATCCTAAAGGTGGAAAGAGCAGGGCCTGTGTGTCAGATTGTGAAAAGCAAGAAATGTCCATAAAGCCTCGTTCTGCATTTATAGCCCTTGCCCTGCGCTCCCTCACCTGGGAAATATTAGCTGCTCCAGCTGATGGTGGTTGATCTACAGAGAAAGGAGTAAGAGGGTCAATCAAAGGGAATAGCACTTAAGTGCTTCCAATCATTTTTTTTTTTTTTAAGTGCTCTCTACACCCAATGTGGGTGTCCCGGGAATAGCACGTGAGTGAATGCTTGAGTCTGCTGGCGTGAAATCTACCAGGCTGTGTTGGGACCTTCTGGTCAGATATTCTCCCCTGACCCAGCCTCCCGGATGCCAGGGTTTGTCTTGGAGGAGGAGAGGGGAGAAGAATGGCTTTCAGGGATTGTAGCGAGGCAGATGACCAAGAGAAGATTATCACCTAACTGCTGCGGTCACACTCTCCTCAGCTGATCAGGACTCGGAAAAGCAACGAACAGTGGCTCTTGGGCTGGGAGCAGGCTGGGGACTGGCTTCCGAGCTGTGCTCTTTCCCCGTGGAATCCCCTTGCTCTCCCGAGAGCAAAGCCGGTATTCTTTGCCTTTTACAGAGGAGAAGCTCCAGTGCCCATAGGTTAGGTAATTTGTTTGAATTTACATAGTTTTTCATTGATTGAACCACTTCCTTGTAATGGAAAGGGTAGAAATTGGTTAAAAATGAGCAAAAGTGGCTAGGGCAGAAAATTAATTTTTTTTTTAAAGATTTTATTTATTCATTTAACAGAGAGAGAACACAAGCAGGCAGAGAGGCAGGCAGAGGCAGAGAGAGGAGCAGGCTCCCTGCGGAGCCTGGGACCCCGGGATCATGACCTGAGCCAAAGGCAGTTGCTTAACCAACTGAGCCACCCAGGCATCCCCAGAAAATTAATTTTTAAAGGATGATTGGACTTCAGTGTGTGTCCGAGGAAAGCCTGGGGAAGCTGCCGGAATATCTATATGGTGCCTGGTAAGAGGTCCAGGGTGGGGACTCAAGCCGAGCTCCGCCTCAGTCCCGAGCCCACACCGGGTACCCTGGGCACTTAAGTGCACGCCTCCTCTAGGAGCTGCTTCTCTGTAAAGATAAAATAATAACCAAGCAGACCCACTGGTCTTGCACCCTTTGACTCTGAGAGCCTACTCTTTGTTGTTCAAAAGCATTCGGCATATGGCATGGGTTGTACCTTCAACTATGAGTTGATTAAGAAAATGTATTCTGAATTCAGAAATGGTTTCAGATGAATTTATGTTATTCATACATGAATATCTGTGTTAAGATGACTCTTGTGTTAATCTAGGAGCCTCAGTTTACCCTTGAAAAAGTGTGTGAGAAATACGTATTTGACCAGCTTGTGATAATGACCATAGTTAAAATGTATACAGGGCATTTGATATGGCAGGCACTGTTCTGTGTGCTCACTATATTCCCGCAGTAATCCTTACGCGCAGCTTGTGAAGCAGATATAATTAAGACACCCATTCTGCAGTTGTGCAAACCGAGGACGGAAGTGTTCAGTACTTGGCCTGCTTCATACAGTAGTAAGTGATGGAGCTAGAATTCGGCTGACTGGCCTGGCTTCAAAGCCCATGGCCTTGATCTCTATTTCAAAATAATCACTTTGATGGCAGCTAAGGTTTCTTGAATGCTCGCTCTGGGCTCCGTGTGCACTTGCGTTATCTTCTGTGCTCCCCGCACCCCGTGACACAGACGCACGGGACGCTCAGTCAGTAAATTGCAGAGCTGGGATTGGAAGTGAGACAGGCTGGATCCCAGCCCGGCTTTAACCACGCTCTTCTGCCTCTTGAGAACCTATGACTGTCAGTATTTCTTTAGTGGTAATCGTGGCACACAGCTCGGCTCCGAGAAGTGCTAATTGTGGTATGGGGACATTATGAGGAGTAGTCCCGGATCCTGCTGTACCCGTGAGGGTTGGCTGTGGGGGTCTTCCAGCTGCTTTGTGGCCTCTGCC